>JARTUT010002329.1:0-48062 GCA_030674115.1 Micraspis discolor | reverse complement strand
AAATGCCGGGCTCATTAATCTGTGTCAGTTGGCGTAATATTAATCAAAATTTTTCATAACGGGAAATCATAGAGAGAGAATTCAATCTCGATGGCTGAAATAATATACGTTGTCAAAATTCAGAAAAGCACTGACAGTTTTTAGGAAAAGGGAATTATAGCTTCGAACAAAACTTGGGGAAAATTATGAATAGATTTTTAATTAAAATATATAGGTTTGTTCATTCATTAGGCGTTCATTATTTGCAACACATTGTCCCATAGTACGGGATAAGACTATTGTTCACCCGATCAGACTTATAATCAGCTTATAGATTTGTTATGGTTTGAATGTTTACTCGCTAGTAGTTCAACAAGAGCGCCAAAGCAATCTGACCTCAAGTCAGTGCTTTCTAATTTTTTTAATAATCACAATCGTGCTTCGTTAGATTTCCATTGATTATTTTCATGGTGAATGTGGTGGAGGAGCATGGACCTTGGTCCAAGTTATAATAATACTCATTTTCCTTTCGATTATTACCAAAATTCACGTTTATCTCTTTGTGTACCTTTCGAAGACTACGTATTCAGATAATCTTTAGAAAGCAAATGAAAAAAATCTAAAATAATTGCAGATGCCAATCCCTTAGCTGAAAGATTTAGATTTACTCCCTCCACCTGCATCTTTAAGCGCTTGTTTTAATAGAACATTGTGTTATTGTTTCGCCAAAATGTCTGTTATTTCCGAACATCGAGACAAAAATGGTCTCAATCTATTGTGTTTGACTTCCTGAAAGATTATCCGTGGTCACTTGAGTAGGGCTGTTAGACTGGCCGGCCGTATACTCTCTATCTTCCGACAGAGAGTTTTCATATATTCGAAAAAATAGTTGGTTATTGGGCTAAATTCGACAAATTGAGTTATGATCGTCTGAAATTTGGTTAACTCAAGGACTCATAGCATGTCCATGGGATCGAAGTCTAACCTGGAAAATATTTGAATGAGGATAAAAAGAATAGACTTACAATATTTCTTGAAAGTCATCAGGCCAGAAATTAATATTTAAGATCCCAAAATATAATTTTTTCAATACTTCATTACTCATGCATGAAATATACTTATGATTTAAACAGAAATTTATCCATGTATGAACGTTATTGTCATCTTACGTATTCTCCAATTTTATTGTAGTAGCTTTCTATTATCATATTCAATTAAACAAGTCTATTCTTGAAAGTGTAAATAAACCAAAAATATTTCAAATTGACAATCATAGTCCTACACTTCTTGAAAGTATCAATGATACCTTTATTTTAGAAAACACGGTTTTCTTTGATGGATAAGAGAGAATTTTTTATTCTTATCATAACATCAATCAATTGCTATTTTAAAGTTTTCCTTCGTTGAAGGCAAATCCGCTAGAAAAACGTTCCGTGAGATTAATGGTGTTTTGGGGGATGGTACTTTATCAGTTCGAACTGCGGAGGAATGGTTTCCACGATTCAGAGCCGGTAAAAACAACACCATAGATTAGCCACCCGGCGGAAGGTCTGTGACGAAAAATTCCGATCAAATCATGGAATACATCAAGTTAGACCGGCATGTGGCATCTCGTGATATCGTCCAGGAGATGGGAATTAGTGACCAAACCATTTAAAACCATCTGCAGAAGGCTGGATACAAAAAAAAGCTTGATGTTTGGGTTCCGCATGATTTGACGCAAAAAAACCTTCTGGACCGAATCTACGCCTGTGATATGCTGCTGAAACGGAACAAAATCGACCCATTCTTTAAACGAAAGATGACTGGTGACAAAAATGGATCATATACGACAATATCAAGTGGAAACGGTCGTGGTTGAAGGTAGGCGAATCGACCCAAACAGTGACCAAGCCGGGATTGACGGCCAGGAAGGTTTTGCTCTGTGTTTGGTGGCATTGGAAGGGAATCATCCACTATGAGCTGCTCCCATATGACCAGACGCTTAATTCTACCATCTACTGCGAATAACTGGACTAGTGTAGTGTTCCACCATGACAACGCCAGACCATACACTTCGTTGATGATTCGTCAGAAGCTACGGGAGCTCGGATGGGAGATTTTATCTCATCCACAATATAGCCCGGACATAGCTCCAAGTGATTACCACCTCTTCCTGTCTATGGCTAACGCCCTTGTGGGTGTAAAGTTGAACTCAAAAGAGGCTTGTGAAAACTTGCTGTCCGAGTTCTTTGCAAATAAGGAGGGGGCTTCTACGAGGGAGGTATTATGAAGTTGCCGTCTAGATGGAAACAGATCATCGAACAAAACGGCGCATATTTGAACTAAATCCGATCACTGTAACACTTTTTATAAAGCATTGAATAAAGAGCAAAAAAGCGGAAGGAGATATTTGACAACCTAGCAGTATTATCTCGCTCAACAAATCGACACAGAAAATTGCAACTGCATTCTAAGATTCTATGAAGAACTGAGTTTATTATAAAAGAATGAAATTGACTTAAAATGGAATTCTTCCCATAATTCAAAATATTTAATTGAACAAGTCTATTCTGGAAAGTGGGAATAAAGCCAGAAATATCTAAAATTGGCAATTATATTCTCACACTTCTTAAAATTATCAATTATTAAAATTATCAATGATTGATAATCTTTTCTAATAAACTCAATACTTTTTGAAATGATAAAATGCAGTTGTAATTTTCTGTGTCAATTCGTTGAGCGAGATAATACTCTATGCTTACATTTGAGGTTAGTTTTTAGAAAATCAACGGATTTCGAAGTAGCATGTTCATTTGTTCCCTTTGCGGCATGTCACAAGTAAGTTGTAACCCAGAATTGTTTAAATTATTGTTAATCGAATATGAATTCCTGACGAGAAGAAAGTGTTAAACACAAATCTCGAAATACATATGTCGTATTCTATTTCATTTTTTGATTACTTTTTCTGTAGTTTTTTTTTAATTGTTTGATGTTATGATAAAAATGAAAAATTTTTTCTTATTCATCAAAGAAACCACTGTTTTTAGAATAAATAAAGGTATCATTGATACTTTCAAGAAGTGTAGTCAATTTTAGATATTTTTCTATTATCACATAGTAAAACCATTTTTCATTTACTGCAAGGCAATGAAATCGTGTGTCTATGTCAGCTAGACATCTTATCTCTGCGAATGTAAAAAATACATTTTAAATTTAGTTTTCCGTTTCATCAAAATAAAAGAAATTTTGTGACAGTAAGTATTTGTTGTCCTCTGGAGAACTACACCCAAATCCAATAATTCATCATAATATAATTCATAGTAGAGAGTCAAAACTAAAAAGAATTATTATTTCTTTCACCGGAAATTATTGGAAAACCATCAGTAAGCACACAAAACAGATTGTCATCCTTGTCTCAGGAATCAAATGAAAATAATACATCCGAAACAACTCGAACAATTCACAGACCTCCACTAATTTTCATACATGGTGAAACAGATTACCCTGAAATAAAAATAAATTAAGATCAGTGATATAGCTGATGAACAATTTTATACGAAGACGTTCTCAGATATCAACATCAAGGTAAACTTAACAAATCCTGACACATACAGAAGTTTGGTGAGATTCCTTCAAGATGAAAAAAAAAAAATTTCCACAACTACCAATTAAAACTAGAAAGACCTTATCGGCTGGTAGTCAGACATCTTCACTTCAGCGTTCCTAAAGATCATAAAAAAAAGTAATCGAAAAATTAGACCATAGAGTGAGAAACATAATCAACATCACAGATCTTACAACTAATCTCTTTATTTTATGTGGACCTGGCGCCCT
The DNA here is from genome assembly GCA_030674115.1 of Micraspis discolor. Lineage (NCBI taxonomy): Eukaryota > Metazoa > Arthropoda > Insecta > Coleoptera > Coccinellidae > Micraspis > Micraspis discolor. The sequence continues at coordinate 44,267 of JARTUT010002329.1, read as the reverse complement.
GACAGAACGACAAAGATATCTACAAATATAAAAACTACAATAGAATCTCTTTGAGAAAGACTAATGATAAAATGCTTCAAGAATAAGTCTGTTGAATGATTATTTGGGCAATTACCATTATCTAAAAAAAAGACTTTTTGAAGATTGATAATTTTCGAAAGGTTTTTACTTTTCCTCCTTGATAAAGATAGAATATGTCTATCGAAACGTCGGAAAACATTACATCCACAATAGATGACGGTAATAGCCCAAATAATCATTCAACACGAGCTCCATCATCAACAATATCTCGTCATCAACAAGAATAAGTCTACACAAAAACCTATTGAAATAGTCTATTTATCTGTGTTAAATGCGTCAAACATCACGATTCAAAAACAAGCTCCAAACCAAAAATAACACAGCCACTAGTGCCTTAAGCAGAAAAATCACCCAGCAAAGTAAAGAGGTTTTAAAGTCCACAAACAACTCGTTCAAACCAAAAATTAAAATACTCGAATAAGTGAAAGACAACATAATACATATGAACCTACCGACGGTGTCTACATACCCCAAACCGAGGCTACAACCAGAACACCGAAGATGTCCTACGCTAAGGTAACGAGAAGCTACAACAAGAACTACCTACTCAAGAAAATAATCGAAATCATTCAGAAATAATGATATCAACTTTCCTATCACATCTCAAAACTATGATGCCACAACTTATTAACCAGGTCCTGATCATACTGAATCTACTAACATCAAAGGTGAAGAATGGCGCAAAAGGCCTTTCAAACCATCGATATGATTTGGAAATATTCATGAGCCTCAATAAAATAGATGTGATGCTGATTTAATAAACCCATTTCAACGACAAAACCTTGTCTATATAATAAAGTAATAAGATCGGGGACCAGAGAAAAAAATCGAAACGGGTTCCGTTAGGGACCCGGAAAGCGTAGCTTTCCGAGCGGCCCGCAGGGCCGCTCGAGAGGGAATCTTAAAACAGATCGAAAAGGCGAATCCTCCTCTAGGAGAAGCGACCCCGAAACCCCCTCCGGGCGCTCTTAAAGTGCCCGAAATTTTCGAAAGAAAATCGCGAAATCGGCCATTTTCGCGGTGTAATTTGACGTGTTTCGTGTTTCTGCGCGCTTCATTGATGTATGGGCCCTATTGATCTGCGGTCTATATTGATCTATGGTCTATATTGATCCATGGGCCAATTGAACTACTGGCCTATGGATCTACGTGGCCTATTGATCTACCCGCTTACTAGTCAATATAATAATAGCGATAAGATCGGGAACCAGAGAAAAATCAAAATTGGTCCCGTCAGGGACCCGCAAGGCGTAGCCGAGCGTGAGAGATCTGCAGGGCCGAACCCGGGGCAATCTTAAAACAGATCGAAAAGGCGTATCCTCATCTAGGAGAAGCGACCCCGAAACCCGCCCCGGGCGCTCTTAAAGTGCCCGAAATTTTCAAACGAAAATCGCGAAATCGGCCATTTTCGCGAAATCGCCCAAAGGCGAAAAACGGGAGAAAGTACTCCTATGAAGCCGGAGCATCTCGCGGGAGGGGGGTCGCTTTTTCTGGACGAGGAACGTCCCCATGCGTGGCTACGAGCTCAGCCGCGGAGCCCCTCGAAATCTATACGAAAATTATGCATATAAAACGGCAATTTTTAGACTCGCGACTTCCCTGAAACGTCAAAAACCGCACCTACGTTTTCCCTCCGTGCCGGTCGAAAACGATATAAATCGCCCCGCGATCGGTAGAAAACGAATCTACGTGAAATTTCCCATCTCTGGGTACCAATCTTCATATCCAAGTAGCGAGTCAAGGCCGGGAATATTCATTCCAAATTCGGCAATTTTCTCGATAATTCGAGGACAAGTGTCATATTTTATCATACGATTCCGATGATAGCCGAACGCGAGCTCCAAATTTGAAAATACGGCATCAATTTTTTGCTTGATATGGGCGGTTGAAGATTGTTTGCGTTTTCCAAGCACTCGGATAAGAATTTACAGGAGATTACGAATCTCTAGATACCACTCATCCTTCACGACTCTCAAGAAAAAAATCTCAAATATGCGTTTGAAAATCGTCATTTCAGGCTCTATTTTCGCGCTAATTCATTTTCGTCCTTGAAGAATGCACACAGATCGCGATGAATCGCTATACAGGCTGTGCTATCTCGAAAAAATCGCTATACAGGCTGTGCTTATGGAAAGCACTGATTTTCACCAGATTCTTTCTTCGAGAGATTTCGTGTTACTTAGGGTTCTATCATGTTTTCCGCGTTTTTTCGTATTTGGTCGGTTTCTTTCTTGGTGGAATGCACTGAACTCGAAACGATATTATAAACGATATTCTTTCGGTTTGTTTTTATGAAGAAAGCACCCACTGCGAATCAATTATATACGGGGTGTCCCATATGCTTTTTTTCAAGTTCTCTCGCGAATGGGAGCTGATTTCGGTATAATGTCATACAGGGTGTGCGATTCACAATGAATTTGCGATCGGGTGATATACGGGGTGTGAATTTACAAGTTAATTTGATTTTTGAGCAAATTCGAGTTTTTGTGTTGTTTCGGGGAGTTTTGGATCTTAATTCGATAAAATATATTCGATTCATATACAGGGTGTCAGATCTGAGTAGCGCTGACATTCACCAGAGTTTTTCTCCAGCTTTTGTGCTTTTCCGCGTAAGGGAGCTTAATTCAATGAAATCCCATACAGGGTGTGCCATTAACAATGATTTCAACAAGTTCTTTCATTATTTTTTGCACGCTTTCGGTTTTTTGTGCTCCCTCGGGGTTTTAAGCTTTCCTTCGAGTTTTTTTGCGCGCTTTCGGTGATTTTGTGCTCCTTCGGGGTTTTTTCGGTTCCTTTGGATATTTTTCGTTCATTCGTGGTACTACGGATTCTTTCAAGTTTTTCCGTGTTTCGTCGGGTTCTTTCTTCGTGGAATGCACCGAACTTGAAACGATAGAGTTAAACCGATATTCTTTCGGTTTGTTTCTTATGATGAAAGCACCCACTGCAAATCAATTATATACTGGGTGTCCCATATGCATTTTTCATCATGTTTTTCACGTGTGAAAGCTAATTTCGGTAAAATGTCATACAGGGTGTGCGATTTACAATGAATTTGCGATCGGGTGATATACTGAGTGAGCATTTTACAAGTTCTTCTGTTTTTTTGCTCGCTCTCAAGTTTTTTCAAGTTTTTGTGTTCCTTCGGGTTTTTTACGGAAAAATTATCTTCGAAACATATACGGGGTGTTACATAGGAGCTCCATAGAATAATTTTGATACTTCCTTCGTGGTAATTACTGAACTCGAATAGATGGAGTAACAACGATATTCTTTTGGTTTTTTTTTCACTGCTAATCAATTGTATACTGAGTGTCTCATATGCATTCTCCTTCAAGTTTTCTCGCGAATGGGAGCGGATTTCGATAAAATGTCATACAGGGTGTGCAATTTACAATAAGTTTACGGTCGGGTGATATACGGGTGTGCAATTTACAAGTACTTTTTGTGTTTCGGGTTTTTCAGGTTCCTTTAGATTTTTTGTGTTACTTGGTGTTCTTTCGTGTTTTCTCGCGTTGTTTCGTGTAATTTCGGTTTCTTTCGTATAACTTCGGTTTCTTTCGGTTTCTTTCGTGTTTCTTCGGATTCCTTCGTGTTTTTTCCAGTTCTTTCTAGCTTTTTCGCTTTCAACGGGTAATTTGACGTGTTTCGTGTTTCTGCGCGCTTCATTGATGTATGGGCCCTATTGATCTGCGGTCTATATTGATCTATGGTCTATATTGATCCATGGGCCAATTGAACTACTGGCCTATTGAACTACTGGCCTATGGATCTACGGGCCTATGGATCTACGGGTCTATTGATCTACCCGCTTACTAGTCTAATATATTAAAATGATAAGATCGGGAACCAGAGAAAATTTTGACAGGTGGTCCCGTTAGGGACCCGGAAAGCGCAGCTTTCCGAGCGGCCCGCAGGGCCGCTCAAGAGGAAATCTTAAAACAGATCGAAAAGGCGTATCCTGTTCTAGGAGAAGCGACCCCGAAACCACCCCCGGGCGCTCTTAAAGTGCCCGAAATTTTCGAAAGAAAATCGCGAAATCAGCCATTTTCGCGAAATCGCCCAAAGGCGAAAAACGGGCGAAAGTACTCCTATGAAGCCGGAGCATCTCGCGGGGAGGGGGGGGTCGCTTTTTCTGGACGAAGAACGTCCCCATACGTGGCTACGAGCTCAGCCGCGGAGCCCCCCGGAATCTATACGAAAATTATGCATATAAAACGGCAATTTTAGACTCACGACTTCCTGAAACGTCAAAAACAGCACCTACGTTTTCCTCCGTGCCGCTCGAAAACGATATAAATCGCCCCGCGATCGGTAGAAAACGAATCTACGTGAAATTTCCCATCTCTGGGTACCAATCTTCATATCCAAGTAGCGAGTCAAGGCCGGGGATATTCATTCCAAATTCGGCAATTTTCTCGATAATTCGAGGAGAAGTGTCATATTTTATCATACGATTCCGATGATAGCCGAACGCGAGCTCCAAATTTGAAAATACGGCATCAATTTTTCGCTCGATATGGGCGGTTGAAGATTGTTTGCGTTTTCCAAGCACTCGAATAAGAATCTACAGGAGATTCCGAATCTCTAGATACCTACCACTTTTCGTGAATCGCAAGAAAACACCTCAAATATGCGTTTGAAAGTCGTCATTTCAGGCTCTATTTTCGCGCTAATTCATTTTCGTCCTTGAAGAATGCACAGATCGCGATGAATCGCTATACAGGCTGTGCTATCTCGAAAAAATCGCTATACAGGCTGTGCTTATGGAAAGCACTGATTTTCACCAGATTCATTCTTCGAGAGATTTCGTGTTACTTAGGGTTCTATCATGTTTTCCGCGTTTTTTCGTATTTGGTCGGTTTCTTTCTTGGTGGAATGCACTGAACTCGAAACGATAGAGTTATAAACGATATTCTTTCGGTTTGTTTTTTATGAAGAAAGCACCCACTGCGAATCAATTATATACGGGGTGTCCCATATGCATTTTTCTTCAAGTTCTCTCGCGAATGGGAGCTGATTTCGGTATAATGTCATACAGGGTGTGCCATTAACAATGATTTCGCGATCGATTGATATACAATGCGTGCAATTTAAAAGTTTTTCCATTATTTTTTGCACACTTTCGGTTTTTTGTGTGCTCCCTCGGGGTTTTAAGCTTTCCTTCGAGTTTTTTGCGCGCTTTCGTTGATTTTGTGCTCCTTCGGGGTTTTTGATTTCCTTTGGATTTTTTCGTTCTTTCGTGTTACTTTGGGTTCTATCATGTTTTTTCGCATTTTTTCGTATTTGGTCGGGTTCTTTCTTTGTGAAATGCACTGAACTTGAAACGATAGAGTTATAAACGATATTCTTTCGGTTTGTTTTTTACGATGAAAGCACCCACTGCGAATCAATTATATACGGGTGTCCCATATGCATTTTTCTTCAAGTTTTCTCGCAAATGGGAGCTGATTTCGGTATAACGTCATACAGGGTGTGCGATTTACAATGAATTTGCGATCGGGTGATATACGGGGTGTGCAATTTACAAGTACTTTTGTGTTTCGGGTTTTTTTCAGGTTCCTTTAAATTTTTTGTGTTACTTGGTGTTCTTTCGTGTTTTGTCGCGTTGTTTCGTGTAATTTAGGTTTCTTTCGTGTAACTTCGGTTTCTTTTGTGTTTCTTCGGATTCTTTCGTGTTTTTCGCGTTTCTTCGTATTTTTCCAGTTCTTTCAAGTTTTTCGCTTTCAACGGGTATTTTGTCGTGTTTCGTGTTTCTGCGCGCTTCATTGATGTATGGGCCCTATTGATCTATGGTCTATATCAATCTATGGTCTATATTGATCCATGGGCCAATTGAACTACTGGCCTATTGAACTACTGGCCTATGGATCTACGGGCCTATTGATCTACCCGCTTACTAGTCTAATATATTAAAATGATAAGATCGGGAACCAGAGAAAATTTTGACAGGTGGTCCCGTCGGGGACCCGGAAAGCGTAGCTTTCGAGCAGCCCGCAGGGCCGCTCAAGAGGGAATCTTAAGAAAATCGAAAAGGCGTATCCTCCTCTAGGAGAAGCGACCGCGAAACCCCCCGCGCTCCTCCAAGTGCCCGAAATTTTCGAAAGAAAATCGCGAAATCAGCCATTTTCGCGAAATCGCCCAAAGGCGAAAAACGGTAGAAAGTACTCCTATGAAGCCGGAGCATCTCGCGGGGGTCGCTTTTTCTGGACGCAGAACGTCCCCATACGTGGCTACGAGCTCAGCCGCGGAGCCCCCGGAATCTATACGAAAATTATGCATATAAAACGGCAATTTTTATACTCTCGACTTCCCTGAAACGTCAAAAACCGCACCTACGTTTTCCTCCGTGCCGCTCGAAAACGATATAAATCGCCCCGCGATCGGTAGAAAACGAATCTACGTGAAATTTCCCATCTCTGGGTACCAATCTTCATATCCAAGTAGCGAGTCAAGGCCGGGGATATTCATTCCAAATTCGGCAATTTTCTCGATAATTCGAGGAGAAGTGTCATATTTTATCATACGATTCCGATGATAGCCGAACGCGAGCTCCAAATTTGAAAATACGGCATCAATTTTTCGCTCGATATGGGCGGTTGAAGATTGTTTGCGTTTTCCAAGCACTCGAATAAGAATCTACAGGAGATTCCGAATCTCTAGACAGCACCTGCGATTCACGAATCGAAAGAAAAACACCTCAAATAAGCGTTTGAAAATCGTCCTTTTTCAGTCCATTTTCGCGCTAATTCATTTTTTCCATCTTGAAGTGATATATTTCGATGTTCGTTCGAGCCCGGTCAGTTATCATAAAACGTCAAACGACGAACGAGGAATAGATCATTTCAAGTATAAAATTGGTGGAATTGGACCGTTATAGGTAATATTATGCATTATATTCGTGTCTCATAACGATTTATTCCCTTTATTTTCAGTAAATAATATCAGGAATATCAAGGAGTAATAAAATGGATGTCAATACTACATATTTTGTAAATACGATCTGGAGTTGAAAAATTAGCTCGAAATTGGTTCAAAGAGAGGTTCTCAGGTATTTATTCGATTATAAATCAAAGATAAATCAATCCAGCGTATCGATTCATTTCAGTTATCTCTCAAGAATGAACGAATAAGCGAAATATGAATATATTGTTCATATATGTAAACAACGGATATTCTCAAAAGAACCTTCAAGCAGGTAGGATTTTCCTCTCATAAAGTGTAACCTTCTTTTAATTCAGTTCAAACGGCCTCAGAAATCACGGATAGACCGAGATTTTACGTTTTGAATTTGCTAATATTCCTTCATTCCATTCTGTCACAAATTCCCCACGGAGAAACCTGAACGGGTTTCGCGATTCAATCGTCTTGAAATCATAGACCTTGAGGCAATTGTATAGAATCACAGAATAAATAGTTGGAAACGCAAAACTTCCGATCGACGATCGGATCTACTCGGTTCACGAAATTCCAAGTTCCTGTTACATCTTCGGACCATTATCGAATAATTTTTATTTTATCTTTGTGAAATTCACCAATCGCGAATCGATCGAATTGAAAGGATATTACTTTGTTTTTTTTTGGAAAAAGCACCCAATGTGATTCAATTGTATACAGGGTGTCCCATGTGCGTAATCTATTATTAACAAATACTTTCCATCGAGTTATTTCGGCTGTTCGACTTACGGGTTCTTAATTCGATAAAATATTTTCGATTCATATACAGGGTGTCAGATCCGAGTAGCGCTGACATTCACCAGAGTTTTTCTCAAATTTTCATGCTTTCCCGCGTAAGGGAGGGATTCAATGAAATCTCATACAGGGTGTGCCATTAACAATGATTTCGCGATCGATTGATATACAGGGCGTGCAATTTAAAAGTTTTTTCATTATTTTTTGCACGCTTTCGATTTTTTGTGTGCTCCCTCGGGGTTTTAAGCTTTCCTTCGAGTTTTTTTGCGCGCTTAAGTTGATTTTGTGCTTCTTCGGGGTTTTTTGATTTCCTTTGGATTTTTTCGTTCTTTCGTGTTACTTTGGGTTCTATCATGTTTTTCGCGTTTTTTCGTATTTGGTCGGGTCCTTTCTTGGTGGAATGCACTGAACTTGAAACGATAGAGTTATAAACGATATTCGTTCGGTTTGTTTTTTATGATGAAAGCACCCACTGCGAATCAATTATATACGGGGTGTCCCATATGCATTTTTCTTCGAGTTTTTTCACGTGTGAGAGCGAATTTCGGTAAAATGTCATACAGGGTGTGCGATTTACAATGAATTTGCGATCGGGTGATATACGGGGTGAGCACTTTACAAGTTCTTCTGTTTTTTTGCGCGCTCTCGAGTTTTTTCAAGTTTTTTGTGTTCCTTCGGGTTTTTTTACGGAAAAATTATCTTCGAAACATATACGGGGTGTTACATAGGAGCTCCATAGAATAATTTTGATACTTCCTTCGTGGTAATTACTGAACTCGAATAGATGGAGTTACAACGATATTCTTTTGGTTTTTTTTTTCACTGCTAATCAATTGTATACTGAGTGTCTCATGTGCATTCTCCTTCAAGTTTTCTCGCGAATGGGAGCGGATTTCGATAAAATGTCATACAGGGTGTGCAATTTACAATAAGTTTACGGTCGGGTGATATACGGGGTGTGCAATTTACAAGTACTTTTGTGTTTCGGGTTTTTTTCAGGTTCCTTTAGATTTTTTGTGTTACTTGGTGTTCTTTCGTGTTTTCTCGCGTTGTTTCGTGTAATTTCGGTTTCTTTCGTATAACTTCGGTTTCTTTCGTGTTTCTTCGGATTCCTTCGCGTTTTTTCGCGTTTCTCCGTGTTTTTTCCAGTTCTTTCTAGCTTTTTCTCTTTCAACGGGTAATTTGACGTGTTTCGTGTTTCTGAGCGCTTCATTGATGTATGGGCCCTATTGATCTGCGGTCTATATTGATCTATGGTCTATATTGATCCATGGGCCTATTGAACTACTGGCCTATTGAACTACTGGCCTATGGATCTACGGGCCTATGGATCTACGGGCCTATTGATCTACCCGCTTACTAGTCAATATAATAATAGCAATAAGATCGGGAACCAGAGAAAAAAATCGAAAATGGTCCCGTCAGGGACCCGCGAGGCGTAGCCGAGCGTGAGACCCTGCAGGGCCGAACCCGGGGCAATCTTAAAACAGATCGAAAAGGCGTATCCTCTTCTAGGAGAAGCGACCCCGAAACCCGCCCCGGGCGCTCTTAAAGTGCCCGAAATTTTCAAACGAAAATCGCGAAATCGGCCATTTTCGCGAAATCGCCCAGAGGCGAAAAACGGTAGAAAGTACTCCTATGAAGCCGGAGCATCTCGCGGGGGAGGGGTCGCTTTTTCTGGACGAAGAACGTCCCCATACGTGGCTACGAGCTCAGCCGCGGAGCCCCGGAATCTATACGAAAATTATGCATATAAAACGGCAATTTTAGACTCGCGACTTCCTGAAACGTCAAAACCACACCTACGTTTTCCTCCGTGCCGGTCGAAAACGATATAAATCGCCCCGCGATCGGTAGAAAACGAATCTACGTGAAATTTCCCATCTCTGGGTACCAATCTTCATATCCAAGTAGCGAGTCAAGGCCGGGAATATTCATTCCAAATTCGACAATTTTCTCGATAATTCGAGGAGAAGTGTCATATTTTATCATACGATTCCGATGATAGCCGAACGCGAGCTCCAAATTTGAAAATACGGCATCAATTTTTTGCTCGATATGGGCGGTTGAAGATTGTTTGCGTTTTCCAAGCACTCGAATGAGAATCTACAGGAGATTACGAATCTCTAGACAGCACCTACGGTTCACGAATCGAAAGAAAAACACCTCAAATAAGCGTTTCAAAATCGTCCTTTTCAGTCTATTTTCGCGCGAATTCATTGCCCTCTCCGAGCTCCGATCCAACTTATGATACTCTATGTTAAAATCCGACACACTTAGTTTATTCAGGGAAAAACTGCTATGCACTCTGTTCATGAATACACGTTCAGACCTTTTTCGAATAATTTTTATTTCACCTTTGTAAAATTGATGGAGTTGAAACGATATTCTTTGGGTTTATTTTTTATGGAAAAATTATTTTCGATTCTTATACAGGGTGTTACATAGGAGCTTTATCGAATATTGTTTATACTACCTTTGTGGAATGCACCGATTGCGATCGAATGATATACGTGCTGTGCACATTGGAAGCACTGACTTTCACCAGAGTCTTTCTTCGAGAGATTTTCCGTCTGAATTTCTTATGGAAAATCTTATGGATTATCGGGTGATATACGGGGTGAGCACTTCACAAGTTCTTCTGTTTTTTTGCGCGCTCTCAAGTTTTTTCAAGTTTTTTGTGTTCCTTCGGGTTGTTTTACGGAAAAATTATCTTCGAAACATATACGGGGTGTTACATAGGAGCTCCATAGAATAATTTTGATACTTCCTTCGTGGTAATTACTGAACTCGAATAGATGGAGTTACAACGATATTCTTTTGGTTTTTTTTTTCACTGCTAATCAATTGTATACTGAGTGTCTCATAAGCATTCTCCTTCAAGTTTTCTCGCGAATGGGAGAGGATTTCGATAAAATGTCATACAGGGTGTGCAATTTACAATAAGTTTACGGTCGGGAGATATACGGGGTGTGCAATTTACAAGTACTTTTGTGTTTCGGGTTTTTTCAGGTTCCTTTAGATTTTTTGTGTTACTTGGTGTTCTTTCGTGTTTTCTCGCGTTGTTTCGTGTAATTTCGGTTTCTTTCGTATAACTTCGGTTTCTTTCGTGTTTCTTCGGATTCCTTCGTGTTTTTTCCAGTTCTTTCTAGCTTTTTCGCTTTCAACGGGTAATTTGACGTGTTTCGTGTTTCTGCGCGCTTCATAGATGTATGGGCCCTATTGATCTGCGGTCTATATTGATCTATGGTCTATATTGATCCATGGGCGTATTGAACTACTGGCCTATTGAACTACTGGCCTATTGAACTACTGGCCTATGGATCTACTGGCCTATGGATCTACGGGCCTATTGATCTACCCGCTTACTAGTCTAAATAATATAGTGATAAGATCGGGGACCAGAGAAAATTTTGACAGGTGGTCCCGTCAGGGACCCGAAAGCGTAGCTTTCCAGGCAGCCCCGCAGGGCCGCTCGAGAGGGAATCTTAAAACAGATCGAAAAGGCGTATCCTGTTCTAGGAGAAGCGACCCCGAAACCCCCCCCGGGCGCTCTTAAAGTGCCCGAAATTTTCGAAAGAAAATCGCGAAATCGGCGATTTTCGCGAAATCGCCGAAAGGCGAAAAACGGGCGAAAGTACTCCTCCGAAGCCGGAGCATCTCGCGGGGCGGGGGGGGTCGCTTTTTCTGGACGAAGAACGTCCCCGTACGTGGCTACGAGCTCAGCCGCGGAGCCCCGGAATCTATACGAAAATTATGCATATAAAACGGCAATTTTAAACTCCCGACTTCTCTGAAACGTCAAAACCGCACCTATGTTTTCCCTCCGTGCCGCTCGAAAACAATATAAATCGCCCCGCGATCGGTAGAAAACGAATCTACGTGAAATTTCCCATCTCTGGGTACCAATTTCCACATCCAAGTAGCGAGTCAAGGCCGGGGAAATTCATTCCAAATTCGGCAATTTTCTCGATAATTCGAGGAGAAGTGTCATATTTTATCATACGATTCCGATGATAGCCGAACGCGAGCTCCAAATTTGAAAATACGGCATCAATTTTTCGCTCGATATGGGCGGTGGAAGATTTTTTGCGTTTTCCAAGCACTCGAATAAGAATCTACAGGAGATTACGAATCTCTAGACACCAACCGCGGTTCACGAATCGCAAGAAAAACACCTCAAATAAGCGTTTCAAAATCGTCATTTTTCAGTCGGTTCTGGCGCGAATTCATTGCCCTCTCCGAACTCCGACCCAACTTATGATACTCTATGTTAAAATCCGACACACTTAGTTTATTCAGGGAAAAACGGCTATGCACTCTGTTCATGAATACACGTTCAGACCTTTTTCGAATAATTTTTATTTTACCTTTGTGAAATTGACGGAGTTGAAACGATATTCTTTGGGTTTATTTTTTATGGAAAAATTATTTTCGATTTATATACAGGGTGTTACATAGGAGCTTTATCGAATAATGCTTATACTGCCTTTGTAGAATGCACCGATTGCGATCGATTGATATACGTGCTGTGCACTTTGGAAGCACTGACTTTCACCAGAGTCTTTCTTCGAGAGATTTTCCGTCTGAATTTCTTAGGGAAAAAGCACCCACTGCGAATAGATTATATAGTGGGTGTCCCAAATGCATTTTTCTTCATGGTTTTTCGCGTATGGGATCTAATTACGATAAAATGTCATACAGGGTGTGCGACTTACAATGAATTTGCGATCGGGTGATATACGGGGTGAGCACTTTACACACTGTCATACAGGGTGTGCAATTTACAAAGAGTTTACGATCGGGTGATATACGGGGTGTGCAATTTATAAGTACTTTTGTTTCTTTGCGTGCTTTCGTTGTTTTTTTTTTTCTGGGGTGTTTCGCGTGACTTCGAGTAGCGCTTTCAAGTTATATGTATTCTTTCGGGTTTTTTCAGGTTCCTCTGGATTTTTTGTGTTACTTGGGGTTCTTTCGTGTAATTTCGGTTTCTTTCGTGTAACTTCGGTTTCTTCCGTGTTTCTCCGGATTCTTTCGTGTTTTTTCGCGTTTCTTCGTGTTTTTTCCAGTTCTTTCAAGTTTTTTCGCTTTCAACGGGTATTTTGACGTGTTTCGTGTTTCTGCGCGCTTCATTGATGTATGGGCCCTATTGATCTTTGGTCTATATTGATCTATGGTTTATATTGATCTATGGTCTATATTGATCTATGGTCTATATTGATCTATGGTCCATTATGATCTATGGACTATATTGATCCATGGGCCTATTGATCTACCCGCTTACTAGTTTCAGATTCCACAATACCTTACTCACTCCTATGAACACCCAGACGGTACTGATCACGGTAGCGCAGCTATTCTTATCAAACCAAAACGAGTAATTTCTTTCAATTCTTCAACGACTGTTCATAATAAGAGGTGACTAGAATGCGAAGTACACCCACTAGACATCAACTAATGAGTCCCAAAGATCGTAATCTAATGGAAGTTGTATGAAATAATAATAGTGACGCATTTTCGCCGGGCTCACTGACCTACAAGACAACAGACAGAAGCAAGATTCCTGATGTCATAAACTTTTTCTTCACGAATGGAATTAACGATAGCCACATACAAGCAGAATCTTATCCTCCAGACCTTTCATCTGACCATTCACCAGTCCTCCTAACCCTCCACACAATACCCAAATCGTATGATACTAAATTGTCACTAACGATGGACAAAAATACTGTATAACCTCATGATAACGTCTTTAACTTTCCCAAACATCTGGAAAGTTTCACGAATGTGTCCCATCCTCAAGTCCGGCAAAAGTTCCGAAATTATTAATTACAGGCCTATTGCTATAATATCTGTATTTTCCAAGCTATTAGAGATAGTATTGTCGGACATAATATTCAACCATTTTAGGGCGACAATATCCGAATACCAACATGGCTTCGTCCGGTCTCGTGGTACAGCATCAAATCTCACTATATTCACACCGTATGTGTCATCATCCCTGGACACAAGAAATCAAGTTGATGTGATATATACAGATTTCGGCGTTCCTCATGGACATTTACTTAGGAAATTGACGGGATATGGATTGTCTGCACCTCTTCTGGCTCTCCGGGAATTATTCCTTTCCGACAGGGAGCACTACGTTGAATATGAGAGGCTGAGGTCGTTTCCTTTCGCTGCCACCTCGGGAGTTCCACAGGGGTCGCCTTTGGGACCACTCCTGTTCGTTTTGTTCATCGATGACATTTTTAGAGTCATTTCTTCCCAAAAATTGCTTTATGCTGATGATCTAAAGATATACAGGATAATAAGGAGTTTGGTTGACTGCTTCCTTTTGCAAAAAGATCTAAACAGAACATCTAGATGGTGTATTTGAACTCTGTTTTTGAACTTGAGAAAATGTAAGACGATAACATATACGAGGAAGCTGACACCAATTGTTTTTAATTATCAGCTGAATGATACTGGTGTGGCGAGAGTGGCCGAGACAAGAGATCTGGGGATTGTTTTCGATCCGAAGCTCACGTTTTCTGCTCATAGCCTCTGGTGCCATGAAATGTCTCGGCTTTGTTGTGCTCAACTGTAAGGAATTTTATTCTTTGGATGCCATTTCATCTATCTATCAGGCTCTCGTAAGAAATAAGCTCGCATACTGTAGCGTGATATGAAATCCCAGCCACAAAAAATATATTGATAAAGTTGAAAGAGTCCAGAGAAAGTTCCTCAGATTCATGTTTTTTAAGAAACATGGCTCCTATCCAGTCAGAGGTTATAGTTATGAGTTCCTTCTCGGTGAGTTTACCTCACTAAGAAAGATTAGAGAAATCAATGACCTGATGTTTCTATACAAGATTATACATAATCATGTTGACTCGATGACCTTGCTTTCAACGCTACAGTTTAAAGTTCCTCGCATCACATCAAGGGAGCACAGAACGTTTCACATCGACGTGCCCAATTCCTGTCATCACTTCTTCTGCCCGCTGACAACGATGTGCCGAAGTTATAATAATATTGCGAATACAGACATATTTTTTCTTCCGAGGTCTTGGTTTCGAACCTCGGTCAGTCGTGCACTACAAAACTGAGTGCTGATTGAGTGGTGATTTTGGTTTTTTTTTTCTATTCTCTTTGGTCCGCGGCTCATTGGCGATTTGTAATTAGTTATTATAGTCTTTTTTTTTAATTTTTGTATTCACCTATAATTGGGCTTTATTTCGCCTGTTGGATGTATTTATAGAAAATAAATCCAACTGGCCTTAGTTCCAGCAAATACTCTAGAAAAAAGTAGTTATGAGTATAATTTAAAAAACGCCAGAAGACATAGAAACAGCTCTGGACAACATAAAAAGAATGATACAAAAAGCAGCATGAGAAAGTACTCCTACACACTCCAAGGGAGGAGATATTCAAATGATACTACCCCTTCAGATTCGAGAACTGCTAGTAGGAAAACGAGGAGCAAAAAGAAAATGGCAAAGATAACGAAATCCGCTTGACAAGACTATACAGAATCGACTCAGCTACGTGAAACCCAGCAACTATATAAAAATTTGTAATTCCATTACTATATAGAAAATATAAGTAATAAAAATGATCACAGTATTTGAAAGGCTATTAAGAAAGGCAAATGACCCACATCGAAGAAATGACCAATAGAGAATGGGCTGCTTCAGATGAAGAAAAATGCAATACATTGGCCAAAAATCTTGCACATCTCTTCACACCAAATGACCCCGATCCTGAAATCAACAATGCAGATGTTGGAATTTTTCTGGATCTCAGATGTCCTGACCAATTAAAAATTTTACACCAACAAGCCAGTGAGATAGGAAGAATGAAAAATAATAATAATAATAATGAATAATGAATAATAATAAAAAGGCTCCTGAATAAGATGACATGACGGCCGAAATTCTCGAAAATCTACCCAAGAAAATTGTTGTACTGCTCTCTATATTATTTAATAAACTGATAAGTATATCCTTTATCTCCATCATATGGAAGTATGCTAAAGTAAAATTGATACCCAAACTTGGTAAACCAGAACAGAATGTGGAAACATATAGGACCTTGTGGATTCTGCCAAACCTGGGTAAACTGACTGAGAAGTTGCTTCTCAAAAATTTGAAGGATGACACAGATATGCACCAACTAGTACCAGATCACCAACTAGTTTTCCGAGTGATTCACTCGACATCGCATCAGATCCATGAACACCATCTAACAAGCCTCTAAAGATGAAGTATTACATTATTCTGAAGTCTAGCAGTATCTAGCAGTTATTTTGGGGGATTTAATAACCACTTCTACCAAAGTCAAATCCAGAGTCCCACAGGAAAGAAATTTGGGAACACCTTCATATACATCTACATTTTGAAAATTAAAGGAAAACAAAACACCACCATAGCATCTTTTGCAGACGATATAGCCATACTTGCATCTGATGAAATCGCTGAAACAGCTTTCAAATAATTATAGAAACATCTGGATAACCTCGGACAGTGTCATCGAAAATCGCATGTTACATTTACTACAGGGAGAAGTATATGTCCCCCTATCAAAATATTCGAAGGAGAAGTGCCAGTCAACACCAAGGCTGAGTATCTTGCCATACATTCAGACCAGCGCCTCAACCGGAGACAACACATTAATGCCAAAGACAATGAAATAAATCTGATATTCCGAAAAATGTATTGGCTTACAGGCAGGAAATCCAAGTTAAACCTCCAAAATAAATTGCTAATTTACCAAGCGATCATCAAACCAATATGTACGGACGTTATCCAATTCAGGGGTTGCGCGCAGCCATAGAATATTCAAAGTAGCCAATAACTACAATCAAAATACTACGTGCATTGATTGATGCCCTTTGGTATGTCTCCAACGACACCATCCATGATGATTCGAAAGTCCCATATGTCAGCACATAGATAGAAGACGACTGCTCGGGAAAATATAATCAAAAGCTGCAAGGACAAGCCAACCAACTGATCGACCAACTGACAGAGAATCCATTAAACTCACAAAGATTGAAAAGCACCTGGCCAAACGACCTAGCGGACTTATCATGGTTAACAGTCCATCAATGTGAAATACTTTCTATTAGTCTGTACATACAACACAATTACTGAATACTTTTTCAAAGTAGATTGCAAATTTCAATAAATCATATACAAAAAATATATTTGATTATATCATTCAAATTTGAACACTCAAAAAATTTTCACCCTGTACAAAATTGCGAAATTAAATTATAACAAACTCTTAAAGGACTCCAAATTCCATTTCCATAATATGCTAATATCTAGATCTAGTAATAAAAATAAAACACTATGGAACATGGTTAATTCTCTGACCGGGAAGGATAGGAAAAGAAATGAACCAATTGAACTTGGTCTTCCATAATAATTCAAAACAAGTTGCAGAAATCTTTGCTAATTATTTTCCAACGATAGCTGAGAAAACTCTTTTCTATTTTTATAATGACAATTTGTCAACAACATGTACCACCTCTTCTATGGTGGATTCGACATTTTTCTTCTATCCAATTTTTGAGGTAGAAGTTACTGACGCAATAAGGTCTCCAAAAAATAACAAAATTATCAGGTCTAGATTCTGTCTCTGCAAGAATTCTGAAAATAATAGATCCAGCGATATGTCGGCGTTTTGTAGACTGCATCAATTTGTCACTGAGTCAAGGTATTTTCCCTTCATCATTGAAGAGGGCTACGGTTATTCCAATTTAAAAAAAAAATAGCATTTAAGATATTACCAACTATAAG
Organism: Micraspis discolor; assembly: GCA_030674115.1. NCBI lineage: Eukaryota > Metazoa > Arthropoda > Insecta > Coleoptera > Coccinellidae > Micraspis > Micraspis discolor. The sequence goes on along the minus strand of JARTUT010002329.1, from coordinate 26,706 downwards.
CCAATTTCCCTTCTGAACTCGTTCTCAAAAGGCTTCGAAAAAATAGTTCTGGACAGAATGAACAAATTCATAGACAAATACGATGTTTTAAACCCTACACATCATGGCTTCAGATCCCAAACAGCAGCTGCTCAGTTCACTGAATATATATACGAGTGCCTTGATGGTGGGTTCCATGTGGCTGGGTTGTTTTTTGACATTTCAAGAGCCTTCGACAGTCTCTCTTTCAACTTCATAATGGAAAAATGTTATATCCTTGGTTTCAGGGGTATATTCCTAGAATGGTTGAAGAGTTATCTCAAGAAAAGACCATCAAATGTCAAAGTCGGAGATACTCTGTCTTCCGAGTACACTTTGAAATTGGAAATGCCGCAGGGATCTGTTCTGGGACCCCTGCTGTTCCTCATTTTCATTAACGACCTTCCGGAAAGTGTGAGAAGTTATTTGTTGCAGTTTTGTTTACGCAAAGCTTTATCATCATGTTCAAAGATGTGCTCTATATTTCTATTTGCTGATGATACGTCGTGTGCTCTTAGGGGTTCCTCTTTTGAAGAGCTCTAAATATTGTGCGAGTTTTTATTCGAGTTTTTTGTAAAATGGTGCCGTAAGAATTATCTCGTAATTAACATCGACAAGACAGAAATTGTTCATTTTTCTATCGGACCACATCCAAATATACTGTTAAGTTTCTTGGTATTCATTTAGACAAAAATCTTAGATGGTTAGTTGTGTTGAAATTTCATAAAAAATTGCATTTTCACCTGTAATATTCAAAGGACAATAGCAATTGAAATGATCTCTTGTAGAAGGTTTTCAATAACAGTCATGCATATTTTGGCATCAATAGATTTATTCCATTTCTGGTGGGTTTCTCACTGCTACTGTACAGATGGGTTAAATTGCATGAAAAACAAATATCACTTGGAGTAAAGGTCCGTATCTTGTTCTTCCTAGAATTATTAGTCTTTTTTGCAGATAAAATCATTCATCCTCTTTTTTCCTGACCTGCACAATTTCTGAGATATCTGAAGTTTGAAGGAATTAAATCGATATAATTTTGTCAACATTTTCTGATTTTGCCAAATCCAACTCTGCGCTGAATTGATTCAATAATCAGATCTGTTGATGTATTCATTATTGATGATGTCTAGCACCTTGTTTAATAATATTTGACCCAGAGTAATATTCCATAATAAATAGAGAAAAAGATTTTCATCACTCACATAGGTACTTCAGTATATTTTCATGATGACCGTTGAAATAGGTAATGTATTTTTTGTCAGGACCTGTTGAATTGAAAACTGGTCTTTATGAAGAGCTGGTTCTTTACAGCTCCAGAGTTTCAGGGTTCATCAAATTGTATCTATTCTAACATTCTAACAGGAATGCTTCAAATTAAGCTGATATGAGTTTCAAGAAATTCGAACCCAGTCTCCTAGATTTTTTTTGTAAGTTTCTAGAAGTTTTATCACATCTTTATTTCAAACACCGATTCAACCTGGTGCACAAACTTAGGAGATAATAGAATTTAACTTTGTTATAATATTTCTGGATGTTTGTTATGATGATGACTGTAGAAAGTTTCAAACAGAATCAAAACAACAAGGAACAACTGAATCCTATTTTATTGGGAACTACTCACCACAGAGACGTTATAATAACATTTTAATGAGGTAATAATTCACTCAAGTTATTCTGAGAGGATATATAACTGAATATGAATAATGGTTAGAGATATTATCTTTCATTTAAAACAAAATGTCAATTATTAATTTTTTCTCTCCTGGGGTTCGGTATTGAATTAATATGTGGTAATTTATTGAAATTTGACAAAATCTATGAATAACCATTATTACATAATTTATTATTATATTTACATAGTTGAAACAAATATGTACTCTAATTATAAATACCGAGTATTAACGCATGATCGGGGCATATTCAGTAATTAATTATGATCTAAACAGAATAGATTTATATAAATGATCTAACATAATTTTTTATTAAAGAACACCTAGTTGGTTTTTCAGAAGCAAACTTAGAGATCATATTCATTTCTTCAAGCCAGTATAATTGCTCACCTTAATCTGGGAATACTTGAAGTCTGTCTAAGTTAATTATTATTGGGATTCAGTACAGAAAATTATAATCAAGCAAAGTAACATCACTTTAAACATATAATACCTATTAACTTTATATTTCATATTCTTGTTCCTAACTGCCCGTCTACTATACAAAGAGTACTCTGAGTGTGAATATTATGTGAATGTCCCTTGGAAATAAATATTTTCTGTGATTATGTGAATAATTAAAAACAAAATTAGCATAAAAAGTATAATTCATTTATAAAACGGAGAATTTCAAGTTTAAAATTTTTATGAGTAGACATTATATGAGAAAGCTTAATACCTGATAGTAATTCCAGAAGTAGAGCATATTTAATATATGGAGATAATGCCAGAAGAGCAATAGTGCTCTATCATGAATGATATCAAAACAGGAGCCTTCAGAACAAGAGGACTTTGAGAGAATGTTGGTATACGGGTCACTATGTCTGAATTGGATAGATATACACATTTTTTCGAACACTCATATTTTGTTAATTTTTTTTTCAAGTGAGTTTATAGAGTTTACAGAGTTGCCTCAACTCTGTTATTGTTGTAATAATAATAATAATGTATACGTTGTATTGCCGTCCATTTTCGAAAATATATTTAATAATACAAAATGAACACAAGTGACAATCACGGTCAGTGAATCGTTTTGGTCTTATCTATCAGCGGCTTGATTATAATTATTATGAAATTTTCATTCTCCTGCGAGTTGTCGACCAGAAAAGCAATTTGGAAAACAACGAAATTGTAGTTTTTACTCGAAGATTTCGAATTTTTTATTAGAATTGTGACAATCACAGAGATTTCACAGATTGATTTAGGCAGCTGTATCAACCATCACAACGTATAGTACCTCGGCTGAAACCACCTTGCAGAGAGGCATCAAAGGCCAGTATCATTCTCACTACTCCCAGTCATGGAATGATAAATTAATAAATTTAGAGAGAGGTCAGATGGCTTTGGCGCTCTTGTTGGCTACTTGCAATTAAATATTCAGACTATAACAAATCTAAAAGTACTATGTTCGGCTGAAAAACAGTCTTTTCCCGCACTCTGGAACAATGTTTTACAAATACAAACCTTACTAGGGATAAACAAACCTAGGTATATCTCAAATTAAGAATAATCAATCATAGTTTTCCCTTAGCATTGTTCGAAGCATAAATCGAAGCTAAATCGGTGCTTTTCTAAATTTTAACAACGTATATTATTTCTCCGTAATGAACCATTTCGATTAACTTTCCCCAAACCGACACTGATTAGTAAGTCCGACTCATTTCAATCGAATAGGTATCTACGGAAGCATCGAGTATTAATACATTTGGCGAGCTTTTTGACATTTCACTTTTCTTGTAGTATGATGCAATAATCATATCTTCGGGTGGAAAAGAGCTACGACAATGAAATTTGAGAATATGTGAGATAAGAATAACATCCATACATGCACGGAATTTTTTAAAGATTTGCTATCCTGTGGATTTTCGCGAAATTTTGATAACCCATTTATTTTAACCTAATTCACATATTTTTCAAATTGAAGCTTGAACCGATGGATATTCTAGGAGTTATAAATAAACAATGTTTGGATTCTCACAACTCCTGAACCATTCTTTTGATTTGGCCCAATAACGAACTTGTCAGAGATATTCGTTCCTTCAACATTCCCTGAAAATTTTAACCCTCTAGCTCATTCCGTTCGGACGTAATCATGTCTACGGACGGACTGACAGAATCGATTTCGACCACGTATTCTTCATCGGAGATTCCTTACGAAACGATTGGTACCTTTTTCGCCCAAATATTTGAAAAATACGGAGAGGCGGTCAATTCTCCGGACTCAATTTTCGATGACTCGGCCACACATTTCAGCCGAAACGGCCGCTATTCCGCCTTCAATGTTGTCTCTGAGCTCTTGACGTTACCCCAAAGAAAATAGTCCAGGGGCGTCAAATCGCACGAACGAGGCGGCCAATCGACGGGGCCGTTTCTCGAAATAACACGCTCACCAAATGTCTGCTTCAATAAAACGATTGTTACTTGTGCTGTGTGGCTAGTGGCACTGTCCTGTTGAAACCACATGTTGGTCAAGTCCATACCTAGCTATTGGGGCCAAAAAAAATTCTTTATCATGGCGTGGTAGCGATCGCCGTTGACCGTAACGTGACAATTGTTGGCATCAACGGAAAAATACTGGCCAATGATGCCGCCGGCATTAGGATCGAATCAAACCGTGATTTTTTTTGGGATGCAATTGTGTCTCGTGAATCACGCGTGGATTGCTGCCCATCTAATAACGCATAATTTGCTTATGGACAAAGTCATTGAGCCAACAATGAGCTTCATCGCTGAAGATGTTTTTTCGATGAAAATCATGATCGTGGAGCAGTTTTTCCAGAGCCCAATCGGAGAACGTATGTCGCTTCAAATGGTCTAACGGCTTCAATTCTTGAGTCAGCTTGATCATGTATGGGTGTAAACCAAGATCCTTACGCAAAGTTGGCCATAGAGTGATCTGACAGATGCCTAATTCTTGAGAACGCCATGGAATTGACTAATTTGGGTCGTCGCCTACGGAGGCCCAAACGGCAGCGATGTTTTCGTTACTGCGACCGGTCCTTGGTGTCACTGGCACGACGACATTCAACAGCTAATATGTAGACTCAAATTTTTGCCACAAACTTGTGAATTCCTGTCTACTAGGGTGCGAATTACGACCGAAAATTGAAGTTAAGGCTCTTAAAGTTGCGGTCACCGAGTCCGAATTTCGGTAGTGAATTTTTATAACTTGCAAACGTTGTTCGTTCGTGTACTTTACAATGATGAAAATGTTCACTTTACTGAAATAATTGACGTTGACAGTTCGATGATTCGTCTAAGGGTGCGTTTACAACTTAAATTCAAAGTTGCCAAATCCCCATTGGATAACCCGATATCTTTGCTCTATGCTTTCAATCAGATGTATGCTCTGGTTATTGAACACTCATAAAAAATACTTTAAGAGTACGGGTGTAATTCTACTGCATTATTCATATTATTACACTTTTATCAAATACACAAAGCCGATGAAAAAATGAGCAAAGAATTTGACTGAAATCGCGTACCGATATGACGGAACCATTTTTGTCGATTCAAAACATCTCTGTTGTACTTCAATGGAGTAATCTGTCTAATTTCCCGCCTCAATTCTAATAATTAAATGCAATATTCAATACTCAATGCATTGATTCTGAAGATTATGAATGCTAAATTGAACTAATGAACAAATTCGTCCATCAATTGTTTAAATAGCTCAATACTGAAGCATATAATTGTAAATTAGACAATCTTCTTGTTGAATAAACTTGACGACTGCTGGATATCCGATTATATGCATTTATCGTCGAGGTTTCTGGTTCCTTATTCCATTACCGAATGTTTACCTCAGTCAGATCAGATGACACGCAGCTTTCCAATCTCATCTATTAAAGTCGCACAGGTAATGATGCATATATTTCCGAAAATAGTTTTACTACAGAATTTCTACTGAAGTTCATTTTATCATGTAAATACTGAATGAGTTCTTCATTTTGGAATAAATATTGTATAGGTAATATTTTACCACGGCGTTTATTTCAGCCTATTTGTGATGCGAAAAGAAACACTTTATTGGTGTACCACTTTTTCAAACTATTCCATTGCAAAGTTTTAAGCGATTTAAGATCTCAAGCTTCAAAATGTTTGAATTTTGTTCTTAGTTTAATAGGACAATTCATAAAAATACACTCACATCTATAGTGGGTTCATAAAGATCGTTTATCAAGGGATTCACAGAATACCGAAATCACGGAATTTCAGGCATAGAATCGCTTACTCAACGAGTTGATCAATCGATCAACGTTTATAAAACTTAACATTAATCTTTAGTTTCCCAATACTCCATGAGACTTTCCTGGTCTTTAGATCATCAAATCAGCACTATTGCCATGTTTTTTCCATAACCATCAAATATTTGTATCTGTGTCCTATTTTGAAACTGTAAATTTCAGTGTTTCAATAATTCATAAAATACAAATTCAAAGTTGTGGAACTCAAGAAGTTTATCATGTCTTGAAGTTCAAATAGGTTCAGCCAGTTCGATCAAATAAGTTTATGGCGACACATTATGAGATGAAAATTTAGGATAGTCCTATTGAAAATTTTTTAAGTTTTCTCGACCGATTATGAATTCAAAATTTTCGAAAACTTCTTTGAAAAAATTTGTACGCGTTACTTCGAGAAAACCTAACTATCTTTGATAAATCATCGAATTCTAGAGATATTGATATTTACTGCGACTATCACGTACCTACACTAAAATAACTGTGCTTTCGGTTGAATTTTTTTTTACAGTTTACACTTCCGGATCAAAATTAAACTTCAAACGAACAGGTTAATATGACTTCGTGAGGTACAAATTTACCAAAATTATTTTAAACACGCTTATATTAGCTTCACTTGTATGTATGTCTGTTTGTAACTCTCCTCCTATAAGCGTTAGTGGTTCATTACTGTTAAGAGATCCAACTTCTACCAATGCGTCATCTGTGACGTCAGCTCTTGGATTCATCGATCGTGGGTTCGATTCCCGTCCACGCCAAAAAAAAATGTTTTTTCCTCCATATTCTAAGATTGTAGAATGATAAAATTTAGGGCTTCCTTTCAAAACCTTGATGCGTGAGCTCTGCATGTGTGATTCATTGGCCTACTTTCCGACGTGCAATCATACCTTAATGATTACCATTAGTATTTTCATGAAAAAAATGAATATAGTTCAAAAACTCTAAAAAAATACGCTTATAAAGAATATCGGTCTGAAAAAATTAGGAATTATTTTAAAAATCAATTTATAACAATAGTATATAAAACATACTACTAAAATCAAGAAAGAAGCGTGGGGTGCTTTGTGTCATAATTTTCGTATATGCCACGCTTTTTTCTTAATTTTACTAGTATTTTTTATATACTGTTGTCATAAATTGGTTTTTAAAATTATTTCAGTTTTTTTAAACTATATTTTAGGTAATTTGGATATCTCATAGATCCACAGAAGTTCGAATCAAGGTTAATTCCACTTGCCCGAAAATATCATCATTATGTTGACGTTGGTTCGGAAATTGCCTTTGTTATTTCATTTTGACTTCATTTCCTTTTCTTTTACAGAAGCGATAAACAAAAATCATATCTACATATTCCACTTGAGTAAATAATTGTCGCTTATTGAAATACTTCTTGTGGCTGATTATTATTATCATTCTGTGGCTCTTTGTGATGGATCCTAACGAACTCAATTTGAATTTAGATTAAAGTTTAATGAACAATTTTCTAATGATAAAAACTATTCAACCTACATTCGTGATTCAGTGTTTTCCTAAATCTTTAAGAACATCAGTGTAGTACAATTTTGAACGAAGTTACTTTATGTCCTAAAAAATACATAAAAGCATTAAAGTGGGGTTACAAGCTTTTGAACGCTTGTTCTAAAGTCATCTACCGTACTGTGGATCATGGGATACAAATATAACCAACACGAAGTATGAAGAATTCCATACCTCAAATTAAAAACAAATACTCGTAGTTTACTTCAAGTTTTGTTCCAAGCTCAAATTACCTTTTCATAAAAAATTATTATTGTTAATCTTATATCAATGCCTGATGAGAGAAAAGTGTTTAACATAAATCTCGAAACACATGTGTCGTATTCTATTTAATGATTTGTAATATTTCTGTAGTTTTTTTGAATTGTTTGATGTTGTGATAAGAATGAAAAATTCTCTTTTTTTCATCAAAGAAAACGGTGTTTTCTAGAATAATCAGGTATCGGTGATACTTTTGTAGAAGTGCAAGACTATAATTGTCAATTTTAGATAAGTGAATAAAGGTCTGAAGGAATTTTAACTGTTTATGACACCAACTTCTATGGAGTTCGCATTATACTTAAATGGGAAAATTGTGTAACTATGAAAAGTAGGAAGAATATAATTTGTCGATTAAGAAAATATGCGAGAACTGTATTTATCGAAAAATTTGGGAAAGCACTGACGCAAAGTCAGGAACTTGTCTCCAAAGCAGTGTGACATCAATTTAATATCCACGATGAATTAACCAACCTATATCTCAAATCGAAAACAAGTGCTCACAGTTTTCCCCAACTCCATCGAAAACCTTATTGAAGTTCGAATATTTTTTAATTAAAAACAAAATTAATAAGCCAAACCGATTTCATTCGAATACGTATCAGTCGAGAATCGAAATTTCTGACAGATTTTTTGACATATTTTTATTCGGAATTTAGGAAAACTTTGTGATTTCAAGAGGAAATTATGGTTTTTTTCTATAAGTTTTAGGCAAATGTGAGTTGTCAGGAGATAAGAAATTACCTGTAGTTTATTTTCGAATGCCGCTCCCATCAGTCAAGAGTCGACACGGAACGTGAAAAGCAAGGCTATTAATTAACATTAACTTCGATATTCTGATTGCCTTTGAGAAAATGTGAAAATAAATTTATCTTCTATTGGTGAAAATCTGGGACAATAAAATTTAAAAATATGTAAGATATCAATAGCGTCCATACATGCACCAATATCGGTTTAAATACGAGAAATATCCTCTTTTTCATTCATCAATAAAATTATGTTTCGAAGATATTTCAATTAAAAGTGTACGACTACTATAGCAATTTTAAGATTATTATTAATTTATCAGCACTTTTTAAGAATGACTAGTTCAATTCAATTAGTTTTTCCATAAATATAAGTATGCATGGTATTGAAGACGCAAACCTACTTCACTGATGTCCAACACAAAAGTCAACACCAGAAAAATTTAATATTATATTGAAATTCTGCTAGAAAACACAAATTTAAAAAAATAAGAATAGTATTCGATCTAGATCCCCAGAATTAAAGGCTGAGACAATTCATAAATAAATAAATGGCATTATAGAGAAATAAAACAATAATCTATGAAATTATGGAGTTTCATTATGAAATAAATTTTTATTTCAACTTTCTACTTCATGTTTTTCCGCGCACTAATTTTTTAAAAGTCAGTAATTAGGAAAATAGTCAACGAAGGACATGAATCTCACCTCTTTTCTATTGAACATTGGCACACAAGAAGAACAAACTGCCAATAAGGCAAGCAGGGCGAGAGTTGCATTGGTCATCTTCAACAGGAAAATCTGGAAAAACTAGTCAGTAGAAAATTCTTTTGCGCTTATATAGACTTTGATCCCATTAAATTTTTCCCAGCGAACGTCATCTGCTAAGAGCCAATCGGATGATTACCACTCCCACCTACATACATTTCCTTTCCTCCGATAGGGCGCCAATAAACTACTCTTACAATGTGATAAGCGTGGCACATGCCGAGAAAGAAAGTCAGGGATGATGGGATCATTTATCTTGGATTTCAAGTAAAATTGAGCCTCAAATTGCATGTTAAAGTCTTCCATTACAACAAACAGATTCACTTGGGACGAATTGTTACATACAATACAGGGTCTTTCACGAGGAACCTCACCCATACTTATACGGGAAAATACTGAACGTTTTTTCATGAAATTCAGCACTTATAAGTATTTCACGATGCTGATGAAATCTAAAATATTTTCAAGGTATGAGCACATCCGGTTTTTCCGGAAGTGACGTCAACTTCCATTTTTCAAATTAAAACACAATTTGTTTATTGCAGAAATAGATTCCTTAGAAAATTCAAATTATTCAAATTTTTCATTTTCCGTTAGAAAATTCTCTCTAAGCGGGAAAATTCCAAAAAATAATCGAAAATAGAGCTCCGCTGAAACAAGAATAACTTCGAGGTTTTTGGATGGAAACTTTTCATTTTTGGGATTTTTCAAGATGTAAGATTGATGTATCCACTTTAAAAATCGAAATCGCGATTCAAAGTTAGTGTTGACAAAATCGAGAAAAATCAATTTTTTCAAATTAGAACCCCATTTTTTATGGCAGATATTGAATCTACGTTAAAAAATAATGTGAGTGTATGCATCACACCCTTGCCCTAAAGTGGATATTTTCTGAGTTATTCACAAAAAATTGTTTTTCGTCTTGAATTTTCTGCTATTTCTTTTCCATTCACGTCAAAAAGATGAGATTTTCAGGAACTGTTATTTGAACCATGCTGTAGATTTTTCATCCCTCTTGAAACCGACTTCAAGTTACTATTAGAAGAACCATGGCAAACTCTCGCAGTTATAACTAGAGAAGATGCTCAAAGTTTTGACCGGTAATTTCTAGATATTTATTTATACGTCTCAGGAATGCTTCGTGCGTTGCTCCTCTTATTTCATCGGGAGGAAGAGATCTGCAAAAGTGTTTAAAAACCAAATTGAGTTTCAAAACTATGACTCTAAAAATCTAAACAAACCTGAACGCATTTCTGACTCGGTCTATGCAGTCCTCTTTATCAGTCAGGGAGTTGAGAAGACAATATTGTTTATCCTACCCCAAACATAATAGTCTAAAGGAGTTAAATCGTGAGAACGTGGTGGCCAAAGATGTGGACCATTGTTCGCCAATCATCGACCTTCAAATAGCCTGTATAGGATATTTGACACATTGAGTGAATTGTGTGGAGGCGCGCCATCTTGTTGATACCATAAATCATTATGGTTCTGTACTAGCGGCTCAATTATTTGAGTCAATATGTCAGAATATCTATCTCCTAAGGGAGAACATTCTTTAAATAATGCAAACATGTGTAGTGTTCTATCTTATCAGTTAAAGTCCTATCATAAATGTGAACATCGAGAATATATAATAAATAATAATATTTTTGATGGCGCAAAAAACATTGAAACTGCAAGTCTCTTGAAAGTTCCGTTGTCTGAAGTGGTGGTTGTTCTCTTCATCCCAATAATGACTGTTATGCCTATTGAAAGAACCATTTTTTGTGAATTTAGATTCATCTGTCCAAATTATACAGTCCAAAAAGTTTTTATTCTCTCTGTTCTCCTGACGAAATCAGTTTCCTTCAAATGCTGTACCCTATTGAATTTATATGAGTGCATTTTATGTTTTTTTAATATTCTCCAAACACTCGATTGAGATAATCCCAGAGCAATCTCGGCAACTTTGAGAGAATTTTGAGGATTCACACGAAAATATGCAACTGTAATTTCGTTGTTCTCATCTTCTACTACACTTTTTTCTCTGTGTATAGTTTTCTTAACGAAAGATCCGACATTTCTCAAGTTTGTCATGTTTCTGTTGATGGTATCTCCGGTTGGTCTGGGTCGGTCAGGAAACCTCTCAATGAGGAAGGAGGTGCTCATGCCTTGAAAATATTTTAGATTTCATCAGCATCGTGAAATACTTAGTGCTGAATTTCATGAAAATACGTATAAATATGGGTGAGGTTCCTCGTGAAAGATCCTTTATATATTTTGGCGAAACAATAGCTTTTTTACTGAAAATAAGCTCTTAAAAATGAAATATCTTCTGCTCTTCTAAGTAGTTATTCATAAAATTAAAACTTTCATTTATTATTTTACAAATAATATTCATGACCTGATAACACTAGTCAACAAAAAATATGAAAACTTTTGTCTAATTATGCTTAGGACAAGGATAAGGATACTAGAAAGAAAATTAAAATGCTTTTCAAATAAGAATACTTTTTTTGTAACATCATTTCATAACATTTCAGAAATTGTGAATTTTTATTAACAAAAAGAAGTTATTCCGATTTATTACTACATTAATATGAATATACTTAATGACGTTCGTCTGTATTTTGCTTCAGGAACGTTCCATTTTAATGTCCAACAGTAATCCGCTAACATACGTGGACTCCACTTGCTTTGATATCGTTTTTCTATGGTAGAAGTGTCTTGATGGAATCTTTCACCGTGTTCATGCCTGACGGCACCCAGATTTTCAAGGAAGAAGTCTAAATGTGCATGCAGAAAATGTATTTTCAACAACATATTACAGCCCAAAGCCTTATAAGTAGATGAAAGCTTCTCGATACCACATTTATAGTCACGTGATCGGTGATTTCCTAGAGAATTAGAAGTTACTCTCATGAAAGATTCCCAAGCTAATTTTCCTAAATGACTAAGCTTTTCTTTAAAAGTATCATCTTTAATCAATTGCTTGATTTGGGGGTCAACGAATATGCCCTCTTCAATTTTTGTTTCACTCGGCTTAGGAAATTTTTTTTTAAAGGTGGTAAAAATACATATTCAAGCTGCACCAATGGAGGATTTCTGATATTTTTATGTCCTGGAGTAAGAGATGGTCTTTTGGACCAGTCTTGCTTAATATAATGATTTTATCGCTCTTTGCTATCCCTTTCACAAATAAAAAAACAGTATTTTTTATACCCAAATTGTAATCCTAAAATAAGAGCAATCACCTTCAAATCCCCACAAGTTGTGTTCGTTGTACTGAATTTATTCCAAGATAAACTTAATCATTCCATAAGGCTCTTTCATGTTAGAAGCCTCATCTAATGGGATAGAGGGAAGTTTATTGTCGATATGTAAAAGAACAGCCTTTAGACTTACTTTTGACCCATCAATAAATAAACGCCACTCTTCTGCTTTATATTCTATACCCGAGACAGTCATTACAGCATTGACATTATAACAAAATACAAGCTTATCATCTTGTGAAAAAAAAACCTTTTATCTCACTTTTGCTTTAGGTTGTCATAAATTCCATCCCTTTAATCGAGAACTCAAAAGTTCTACCTGTTGTTTGGACAAATTTAAGTCACGTACCAAATCGTTGACATCTCCTTGTGATAGAAGATGTGGCTCATTAGATGTGGATGAGGAAGATTCTTCAAAATCAGAATCCAATGTCTTTTTTTCGATTTCTCGCGTAAGGGAGAGATCGCTAGTTTGAGGCGGTTCGAGTACCGGTAAATCTTCACTATGAGAGATCGGTCATTTAGCTAATGGTTGCTCAGGATATTTGATTTTACTCAAATCATCAGATGAGTGGTTCGTTCGTTCCGTCCAAATCATTGGGCTTGCAAAAGGCATAGATCGAGATCTTTTTGCCCATCCAGTGAGGAGACCCACACTTGTAACACAACAGACGTGTGGAATTCACGCTTTGTCTTGTTGTCCCATGGCAAAACCAAACTAGTTACTATTGGTGTCAAATTCCTTCTCAGAGTTTCAAAAGTAATGTCACCACAAATGTAACAGAACTTACCAGGATTATTTTTACACTTTCTTGACATTATTTAAGAATCACTTCACCTTAAAAACAGAACAAACCACTGCACTCATCAAATAAATAAATTCTCTAAATGCGAAAGTAAAACAAGAGTTATTTATTAAACAAGGGAAAAAAGTATTAGATTTCAGCTCGAGGTTATGTTGTCTCCCGACGCGAAGCGGATACACTATTATTTTCAGTGACAGGAAAAACGACGATTTGATAGTGAAAGAACATATTATTACAATATATTAAAATCAGAATGTTATAGATATGAAATTTGAATTTTTAAACTAGTAAGTTAATAGACCTGCGTTGCTAAGGAAAGTTTCAGTGTAATCAAATATCTGTCAATGGAAAAGGTTACACGCCCAAGAAAACTACGATTTTTACGAGTACACAAATTAGTGATTTTTGAAATAATGCCCCCGTTGAAGTTTATTTAATGGCCTAGGTTGTTGTTGTATTTGGGATTGCAGGAGCTTGTCGAATTTGTGAAATCAGCCATGTATTAGATGATATTGAAGATTCGGGAAAGTTATTAATTGTGAAAATGAAGCAAACAAAGAATGATGTAAACAGGAGATTTGTAGTTACTGAAGAATATATTAAATATTACCGAATATACATAACCCTTCGTCCAGCAGCAGCAAAAGATTGCCGCCTGTTTTATGCATATCGCAATAGAAAATGTATCAATTAGCTTGTGGGTAAAAATCAGTTTTATAAGGTACCTGAAACAGTAAGGCTGAAGGACCTCAGGTCGATGGCCAATTGCTTGCAATAAAGGACAGTAACTACTACTACTACTACTACTGAAACAGTAGCTAATTTTCTTAAACTTTAAAATGCTAACTCATATACAGGTCATTCATTTCGAAGATCGTCTGCTACAATTTTAGTTGAATCTGGGGGAGACCTGATGACACTAGAGAAACATGACTGTTGGAAGTCGTCAACGGTCGCTGAAGGGTATGTTGATGGATTGGTGGCATACAGAACAGAAATTGATAATAATGTGTTCAGAACGTATAGCAGTTCTGAAATAAGACACGATTTGCAACCAGCAGTTGTGTCCATGTCAGAAAATATTATTTGAACACAAGAAAATTCGTCTGTTGTACCGAATACTTCAAGGAACATGTCATTCACGCAATGCACATACAATAATTCTACTTTTGATATAAAGGAAATGTAACTTATATTCGATAAAATATTCTAAAATCGAATATCTTCAATTATCTATATGTATATATATCCGGGAAAAAAGTATTCACTCTTTTCCTGGGGAAAAAGTAATTTCGTGAAAAGTTATATTTTATTATCTGTCAACAGAGATGAAGTGTCAAATTTTTTCCCATCACAGAAAAAATAGTTTTAAATTTTGTAGCTGTAACACTAGATCTGATGGAATTAAAATAAATATGGTTTTAAAATGAGGGTAGGTAGGTTATTCAAAATTTGTCAGCACCTTTCTTGTTACAAAATTTTGTTGACCAGTGTATTTTGTGGAGCAGAAAGTTTTAGTTTTCTTTATCCACACGTGCTATCTCCATAGATAGATAGATAGACATATATTTGCGTCTCACAGGAATACCTGTTTACACACGTCAAATCATTCAACCGTATGATAAATATACACACAATTTAAAATTAAGCTACAAAATATACCATAATAATGAAACAACAAATACAAGATTTATCTGATAAACACGAACAAATACATGTAAGCCTAGAGGAAAACTCAGGTACAAAGGTGCATATTACAGATTAAATTAATACTATTTCCCTACGAAAATCATCAACATCATACATACCCTTTCAGAAAGTTTATTTTTTACCACTTCTTTCAATTTACCTGCTGGAAGTAGATTTATATTTTTAGGAAGCAAATTGTAGAGGTTAACCGCCAGAAAACTGGGTGATTTTTGGGACTTAGTTAGTCTAACAAAATCTTTCCTTATTAGCGACTTATTTCTTGTATCATGATTGTGATAATCAGATTGTAAATTGAAATTGTTTTTATTTTTATGAATATATACTATACTAGATTTTACAGAACAAAAATTGATTGAAAAGTCAGGATTTTCAATTCCCTAAACTTTTCTCTACAGCAGTCTCTGTAATTGAGCCCCCCAACAATTCTGACAGCCCTTCTCTGCAACCTAAATATCTGATTCCACATTTCGCAGCTTCTCCATAGTACCACACATGTAAGCTGCTATTCCAGGAATACGCCAAAAAATCTAACAGTGCTTGTCTCTGGAGCACTCATCCTAGATATTTGTCTCAGGCTTAAAAACATCTCGTTTGTTTTTTCAGTATTCAAGGTCAATTTATTTGACCTGAACCATTCACCCGCCTTCAACTGTGCCCCCCGCGACAAATACCCCAGACTATCAACCTCGATTCCAGTAATGGACTCAGTGGAATCGTCAGCAAAATGAGTTGTACGCTCAGTTAAAAAGTTTGAAAAGTCATTTATGTATATCAGAAAAAAAATTGGTCCCAACATGGATCCCTGTGGGACACCAATATTCAATATCGATGATCCGACAACCCCATAATTCTGAAGCTTATCAAGAAGCTCCTCGCGGGGGACGCAATCAAACGCCTTAGTGAGGTCCAAAAAGATTGAGAGGTTATATTCACCCAGCTCGAAACACCCCAAGGTATAGGACATTGTACTTGATTTATGTCTAGAATTCTCTGAAGAATCCGAAAAATTAATAATATACAGGGGCTTGCATTTAAAATAAGAAAGTGGGTATTGGCCACTGTCACATGACGCACCCTATATAATTTCTTGTTTCTGAAAGAAATGCTCAGTTAAAAATACAAATCGCCGTGTCCAAGCGTTTTTCCAAACACGCTCTCATTTATTCGTTATCGAATTTATTCCATTTGGTTGTTCCACACTGTATAAATTTCCATTCAACTCGGCTGATAATTTACCTAGGCAATAATGCCTCATTAAAAACCAAAATATTGGCTTACTTTTATCAAGAGTGAAAAAGGCTCGTATCTATAGTGGTCATTTGTTAGTAATCAATTCGGCAGTTAGTCAAAATTAAGCATAATTTCGTGTTATATTAGTAGTAAAAAATATGAACTTGATCGATATTTGTGCTATTCGCAAAACATCGCTTCGGAGAAAAGTAACAATTGAATTGTTACCGTGTAGGCATTTCCTCCACGCAGTTTGTTTTCAAAATTTAAATGGGCAGGATCGATTTGTTCAAATTTGTCCCTTATGATGAGGTGTCCTGGAAAGAGAGCAGCACAGCAGTGAAGACAAGAGTATTGTTGAATGCTCTAATCGCGGTGAAGACTGGACGCAGTTAGCATGGACGTTGGGAGGAAAATATAATTCATCGTATTATAATTGGTTTCGTATTATACTGACAATGCCACTGATTATCTGCTCTTAAATAAGCCATTGTAACGATAATCTACTATTGTTATTATTGAGCATAAATAGTCTAATTTCAGGGGTGAAACCTAAAATATTTCTGAAAAAGCAGAAATCATTATGAGCTGGCTGAAAGACGATTGCCGTTTAACTCTCAAGGTTTGTATATCAATAATTGGCAATATTTTGGAAGGATGGATGTATACTTATAAGCAAGTCCACGATCAGCCCATAACAATTAACACCGAACCTAATTAGGAGCTTAAAGCGTGACATATAGAAGCTCTTAACGCACAAATAAGAAATGGAAAGCAAATAGCTTGGATCGACGAGACCAATTTTAATCTATTATCGGTCAAGAGGCCGATCTCTTAAAGAAACCAGAGCAGTAAAGCTTCTTCCAACATTTTCACTTAATTGCCGGAATATCTGCTGCTGGAGTGGTTCTTATGGAAAGGAGAAGAGGTTCTTTCACTGCAGAGCTAGCCAATGAGTGGATCAGGCGTCTTTTGCATAATTGGACACAAAAAAGAAATAGGTTAGAAGATTTGGTAATAGTGTGTGACAATGCCCCCTGCCATAATAGACTGAAAATAATTTTGGGAGAGCATAGTGTAGGTCTACTAAGACTGGGCCCTTATTCCCCTATGCTCAATCCTATTGAACATATATGGTTAAAAATAAAAACATTTGTGAAATCGCAATTGAGGATTCCTCCAGTAGGTTCACCTGGTGTTGTAGAACAACGTCTTCAGTATCTGGAGCAGATATAAGATGAAGGGATAAACACTATAACTGGTGCCGATTGCAGCAGAGCAGCACTGCATTGTTTTACCCACCACGAAGCAGCCCTTGCAAGGTTAGACATGACTGTCGGCAATTGAGCTCTGGGTTATTTTCTAAAGGTGTTAGAAATTAGAATTTTGAAGGTGTTGAAATTATTTTTACATAGTGTTATTAGCTCCGTTAGAACACAGCAAATACCAATCTGCAAACTGGTTTGTGTAAGCGGGCTGTCAAAAAAATGTTCGTTTTTACATGATAGTGCGCTTGCTCGAACATGTTTGCAAACTGGTATTTGCTGTGTTCGAACAGGGTTATTGTAATCAATAAAATACTTAACGTTATTATATTATAAAAACATGCATTTCTTCTAAGTAAGTACTTTAAAGAGTGTTCAAACGACATCTACGTACAAACTGCCACTTAGGTATATGTCACTAACTACACTTGTTCGTTTATATATTATAAATGACCTTATCCAAAATTCATTTGAAATTTTCTAAAATATAATTGATGCTTTTCAATATTGAAATGATAATTTCAAATTACAAATGACGCATTCTAATATTAAAATGACTATTCTTGACTCCAAATGACGCTTTCTGAAATAAAGTTGATGTTTTCTTGTATTCATGTGACGATTTCTCAACTACAGATGGAAACGGTGTAGTATCCTTGACATACAAACAAAAACTTTGGGCTTACAAATACTTCTCACGACATACTAACGAATGTAAAAAAATCTTTCTTTCTTTGAAACGATGGATGCTAACTTCACAACTCAAAGTTGCTATTTTCTCAGTTCTGGTTGACTTACAATAAAAAAAAAATTCTAACAAATAGTTACTAACGGTGGACCAAGTGGATGCCCGCGAAGTTAGCACCCAATAGAATGCGGTGTTTTGTCACTAATAGGTATAGTTGACTTACAAACAAAAATTTAGAACTTACAAATACTTACTAACGACTTAATGACGAATGCGATAAAAGTATTCTTAATTTTCGGAAATGTCGGTGCTTACTTCACGGACACATTACATAAACCTCTAAGAACAGCGGTACCACCTCAAATGCTTGTTCTGCGCAAGACATTGTGGGACAAATTTTAAATATCCGTTGAAATAAAGTAAGTATATGCATAAAATTTACTATAAGCATATTTGAAACATAATTTATTTTAAATTCAATCAAATAAGAAATATCAAATTGAAATTTTGGTTCCTTCTGGGATCCAATCGTGAGGTTTCGGGTGAAAAGCGAGAAACATATTATATGCGTTATGTATCAAGTCATGCCAGCTACCTGATAACTTTGAGATTTACTAAGACAGATGATCATGAGTGATTATCCAAGCCTTGAAAGATTATATATTTGTTATTAGAGTTTGTAGAAAATAAAATGGATGTGTTCATATGAATGAACAGCATTGTAAGAAAAAAATTTTTCTTGACTCATTTGGCCGAATAATTAACTTATCCGAGATTTATTCCTCAAACCTATCCTGAAAGTTTCAGCTCTCAAGCTCATTCTTTTCGGACGTATACCCGGCCCACTGACGGTCGGACAGAAGAGTGCACTCATGGATTCACGGACGGACAGAATTGATTTTGAACACGGATTCGCAACAGTGAATCCAAATAAAAGGGTTGCTTTTAGTTTTAACGAAACATTCGATAAATACAGATATTTGGAAAAATCTATAAGCACTCAGTACAGGTAAACAGTCAAAGCTATCCGACCGAACTTATTTTTACGCGCTTGTTCTTGTAGAATAGCGTGCTATCGATTTGCCCGAATGTCTGTAAATTTTTAATGTCGAGCAGAAAATGGTCTCAATCGATTGGGATTGAATTTCCAAAGAAAAATATAGGATCAAACTTGAGGATTTCTGTCCGGTACTATGAATTCTACCTTCCAAATGAGATGAGCTAGAGTTTTCTTATTTTCAGAAAATGTTTAATCTGAATATCTCCTTCAAGTTTATTATTAGATCGAATCCGTCCAATAGTTTAGGAGATATGAGCATCTGAAACTTTGTTTCCTCTAACATATTTGAATTATATTGGAACCAATGGGCTTGCGAGATTTCGCAGGATTCGTCACTGTTACTGCAACTCAGTGTTGTTGGTTGCATTCATTTATTTTCTGTTCCAAAATGCTTGTTCGTTTCATGCGGCCCGCGTATGTTCATTTCTTTGTCTATGGACGCGTAACATATGTTGGAGATATATGACAGTGCGAGACGAAAGCAGTAGTAATTCGAATACACACGTCGACGCTCGTTCGATGCAGTGCAGGACTTTTCTTCGTTTCTTCGCAAGTTTTCTCGTTAATTTCTACAAGTTCGAACGCCGGTGAAAGGTGACTATTTCTCGCTCGTGAGTGACACATTGATGCTGTAAAACCAACAGGTACGCAATCGTCGATACTCCAACATTCCGTATTTTCTTTTCGAGTCATTTTTCTCACCGGAATTTCATTGTTAATTTCTTTTTGCTTTCATTTGATTTCAAAGGCCGTGTCGTGCCATTCTGGTCCTTCGGCCGGATATTTTCGAACCGCGTTTTCAAAATTATTGCGATCAAGCATTTTGGAATTTTTTCATTTCGTTTTTTCATTTGCATTTATTTCATTCGGTCAATGTTCATCTAACCTCAAAAACTTGACAAGATATCGAACACATTCATAAATTCTTTAATTGCTGATATTTCTGCGCATGTTGGAGAATTTGGCTTTCATTTTCGGAACATAGACAACTCTTCGTTTGTTTTTCTCATCTATGCTCATAACCTTGATTCAAAACATAAACAAAGATTGACATTCTTGTTTTTGTTTATTTACATTTCATTATTTTCATTTGTTTATTTTCAACTCGATTTTCAATTCTATAGATTCAATCTTAATTATTTACTTTATTAATTAATTTAGTTCTTTTCAATCGGTTAGTCTATTTACTCTTTTTCGAAATTACTCAAAACGAAATTCATATTGTTTTCTGCAGTATACCTTGAATAATAATAATGGCGACAAAATTGAAACAACTCAAAGCTCGTCGTCAAATTGTTATTGATGATCTCGAGGAAATTCTCAATTTAGCACAATTCGCTGTCACTGATGAAAGTCTCCATGTTAGATTCAAATTAAGATGTGAAATACTTGACGATATTCTCGTGGACTTTCAAAATTTACATACGTCTATTGTCTCTATGATAGTATCTTCCGGAGAACCCGAATTGAACACTGAGAAGGTTATTCGAACAGCCTTTATGGATAATTATTACACCATCAGAACAACTTATGTTAATTTATTTCCTGTAGTAAACATTCCAGTAAAAACCAAGACAGTTGCTCTATTAGTTCGCCAAATGTTAAACTTCCAAAGATAGTATTGCCCATTTTCAATGGGAATTATAAAGAGTGGCCTACTTTTTTTCGATATGTTCCAAAGTTTGGTACATGAAAATTCTAACTTGAGTCAAATAGAAAAGTTTCAATACCTCCTTAGTTCACTTTCTTCTCATGCTTTAAATTTAGTTAAAGGATTTCCATTGACTGCTGAAAATTATGAAAGCGCTTTTCAGACATTGGCGGAAAGATATCAAAATAAAAGACTTCTCGCTAATACGTGTTGGAAGGAAATCTGTAATGTTCCAAAGCTACAGGGTGATTCAGCTAAAGACCTTAGGCGAATTCTAGAAGTTTTGCGGAAAACTTATCGGTATTAAGGAATTTAGGTTTACTCGTTGACCAGTGGGACTTTGTTTTATTTCACATTCTCATT
This sequence comes from Micraspis discolor, assembly GCA_030674115.1. Classification (NCBI taxonomy): domain Eukaryota; kingdom Metazoa; phylum Arthropoda; class Insecta; order Coleoptera; family Coccinellidae; genus Micraspis; species Micraspis discolor. Next base: position 5,403 of record JARTUT010002329.1, on the reverse strand, counting down.
CAGAAATTAGATTCAGCAACGATCAAACGTTTTGAATTACAAGAATGTTCAACAGATATTCCGTCGTTTGTCAATTTGCGAAATTTCCTGACAAATCAGTGTATAGCCTTGGAGGCAGTAGCTCTTTCTCTTCCGTCGAAAACTCATTCAGTTTCGAATTCTCAAGTTTTGAAGTCTAGTTCTCTCTCAATGAATAAAAGAAATTCGACTCTTCTCGTTCAAACGGAAACTGAATCATTCAAGAAACGTTTAACCTGTAATTATTGCAAGTTAGCTCATAGTATTTACAAATGTCCATCATTTTTGGAACAAACTGTTCAAGATCGGTTCAAGATTGTAAAGAACAAAAATTGGTGTATCAATTGCCTCCATTCTGGACATAAGATTAACAATTGTTTTTCAAAGTCAAATTGTCGTGTTTGCAACGGAAAGCATCATACCCTGTTGCACATGCGCAATAGTGCGGAGAATGATTCTTCATCAGAGACGTTTCATTTCAATGCTGCAAATTCATCGGATTCAGGCTCAGCTCAAGTTTTAACCAATGTTTCTTCAAATTCTACCGTTCTCTTGGCAACCGCTGAGGTCGAAATTCGTGATGCTTGGGGTAGATATCAGAAGGTCCGAGTTCTGTTAGATGGAGGCTCTCAAATAAATATTATAACTCAATCGTGTGTAAATAGATTAGGCTTGAAAATTTGTGAAGCTTCATTTTCGATAAATGGAATTTGTGAAAGCTCATCTTCTGCTAATTGCAGCACTGAATGTACTATTCGTCCATCAGGTCAAATAAATCCATCTTTTACATTCGATGCCGTCGTGATTCCGAAGATTTGTGCGGAGATGCCGAGTTCTTTCGTAAATTATTCGTTTTGGAATTGTGTCCAAAACAAGAAGTTAGCAGATCCGAACTTTTCCATTCCGAAATCAATAGACCTTCTCCTCGGAGCGGATATATTCTCTTTAATAATTCGACCGGGTCGTATCGAGGGTAACGGTTTAGAACCAACAGCACTTGAGACAGTGTTTGGTTGGGTTTTCATGGGAAAGATTCAATCACCTAACATATCAGTTAACAATTTTCATTTGTCATTGCCTGAATCAGGTTTAAACTCCTCGTTGAAAAGATTTTGGGAACTTGAAGAAGTTTCAGAGAATGTTATTGTATCACCAGAAGATCAATTTTGTGAAAACTTATACACTCAGAACTATTCTAGAAATACATCTGGACGGTACACTGTGGCATTACCATTTAAACCTGATCAGTCAACTCTTTCATTCGGTGACACATATTCTCTAGCACTACGTCGTTTTTATCCCTTGAACGTAAACTTATTAAAAATCAGAATATATACAGGGAATACTCTACTTTCATGCAGGAATATTTAGAAAAAGATCATATGTCATTAATTTCTACGAGTTCGGATTATGAAAATACTTTTTATATCCCTCACCATTGTATAATCAAACCATACAGTCCATCCACAAAGTTGAGGGTTGTTTTCGATGCATCAGCTCATGTACCCGGTCATTTATCTTTAAATGATGCTCTATTGATAGGTCCTAAATTACAAAAGGATATTATTGCCATTTTGATGAACTTTCGTGTTCATCGGTTCGTTTTCACAGCTGATATCAAACAAATGTATCGTCAAATATTAGTTCAAAAATCACATCGAAACTTTCAAAGAATATTGTGGCGGTTTTCTCCATCGGAACCCATAAAAACTTATCAGCTGAATACCGTTACGTACGGAGTTGCACCAGCACCTTTTCTTGCCCTTCGAACTTTGGCACAGTTGGCCAAGGATGAGGAAGCTCGTTTTCCGAAAGCATCCAAAATTTTGCTCACGGACATTTATGTCGATGATGTCGTTACAGGTTGTGATGATTTGGAAGACGCAAAAACGTTGCAAAGGAACTGATTTCCTTATTGAATTGTGGTGGTTTTGAGCTCCGAAAATGGAGTAGTAACAGTTCTCAATTACTCTCAACCATACCTCTAGATCATCAATATCACCATTCTTTGGAGTTTGATATAGATCCGATAGTTAAAATTCTCGGTTTGAGGTGGTTTCCTTCGTCGGACGAATTTTCTTATTTTGCGGAAACTACTGTTCAGGTATGTACCAAACGTACCATACTTTCAGAACTTTCTCGAATTTTCGACCCTTTGGGGTTCCTTTCTCCATTTACTTTTCTTGCTAAACATTTGATCCAGCATCTTTGGACATTAGGTTTGCAGTGGGATGATACACTTCCAGACGATGTTAGCCGTCGCTGGAATCAGTGTAAATCCGAATTAACCGAATTGGGTAAATTAAAGATACCTCGAAACTTGCATCGAAATCATTTTATCGTTGCGAACTTCATGGTTTCGGAGATAGTAGTGAGCGTGGCTACGCAGCCGTGGTATATTTCAAGTTTTTCAATTTTGACGGCTCCATTGACATCTCTTTCGTAGGTGGTAAATCAAAGGTCTCCCCATTGAAGAGAATTTCACTTCCAAGACTGGAATTGTGTGCTTGTCTCTTATTATCAAAACTCATTAATGTGGTTTCCTTTGTTTACCAATCAGCCTTCACAATAGATGACATTTTTGCTTGGTCTGATTCAATGGTAGCTCTAACATGGATTAAGTCTTCTCCTCATCGATGGAAGACATTTGTAAGCAATCGTACTACTCAAATTCAGGACTTAGTTTCAACAGAGAATTGGTGTCATGTTCGGTCGGGAGGCAATCCTGCTGATTGTGCTTCACGCGGCTTAACGCCAACCGAACTGTTGAACTGCTCTTTGTGGTGGACAGGCCCTGACTGGCTTCGTTCCAAACATCTCATCTTCGCAAGTGATGAAATAGAGAATTCTCTTCATCTTGTACAAACAGAAGAGCGTCACCTCTCTTTGTCAACTTTCATTTCTCTATCGTTTGTTGATGATTTGCTCTCTAGGTATTCATCTCTGTCCAAGGTTCAAAGGGTGGTAGCTTACATTTTCAGATTCGTTAACTTCATAAAGAACTCTAAAGCTCCTAGGATATATAGATTTTCCGCAGTTCATCTCAAAGATGCACTTTTCTTCATTATAAAGCAGGTTCAACGGGTTGTGTTCAAGGAACAGATCGATAATCTCATCTCGGGAAATCCCATATCTAAATCACTTCGAAAATTGAGTCCATTTATTGGAGAAGACGGTGTTCTCAGGGTGGGCGGTCGTCTGTCTTTTTCTGGTCTGGCCTATGATCACAAACACCCAGCTTTGCTTCCTTCATCTCATCGACTTACGGAGCTCCTTATTCAGCATTTCCATAAAATATATCTGCATCCGGGTGCTCAGACTTTGCAGTTCCTTCTATCTCAACAGGTCTGGATATTATCAGCCAGACGAGCTATAAACAAAGTTATTTCTCGCTGTAACACGTGTTTCAAGGTCAATCCCAAAATGTCTCAACCTCTCATGGGTAATTTGCCACCCTTGAGAATTAATCAGCTCAAACCCTTTCAATGCGTCGGAGTAGATTATGGTGGCCCATACTTCATAACTATGTCTAGGTCTCCTGGCTCAAAATCGTTAAAGGCGTATATATGTCTCTTTGTATGTTTCACAACGAAGGCATTGCATTTGGAGTTGGTGTCAGATTTAACTTCCGATGCTTTTCTTGCTGCATTGCGTCGTTTTATTGCTCGAAGGGGTAGATGTAACCACATCTTTAGTGATGGTGGAACAAATTTCAGGGGAGCTTATCGGGAGCTTTCGAAATATATGCAGGGCGCTGTGTTGGAAGAGAAAATTGAGTGGAGTTTCAATCCGCCTTCTAGTCCTCATTTTGGGGGTCTTTGGGAGTCTGGTATAAAATCTGTCAAATCCCATTTATTGAGAGTAATCGGTCATCAACTCCTGACATATGAGGAGTTTTATACAGTCCTCACACAGATTGAATCTGTGCTCAATTTCGCCCTTTATGTCCGCTTAGTAATGACCCGAATGACATATCTGCACTAACACCGGGACATTTTCTTACTTTGGCTCCATTAACTGCTATTCCTGAACCAGATTTATCACACCTATCTATCGGTCGATTATCGCGTTGGCAGCTTTTAATTCGTATCCATCAGGATTTTTGGAAAAGATGGAATTTAGAATACCTGAACACACTGCAACAACGAAAAAGTGGTTCAATAGTAACTCGCCTCCTTATTCAATAGGTGCACTCGTCTTGATAAAAGATGATCAACTCCTCCATTGCGCTGGCGACTTGGACGCATTGAGAAATTGCATCCTGGCGCTGATAAAATAGCTAGAGTAGCTACTGTTCGGACTACTCAAGGTGTACTGCAGAGATCAGTGGTTAAATTATGTCCATTACCTCTTCAATAGTTATGACATATGTTGATGTATATATGTATATATTTTTTTCGCTTTATGTTCGATATCTTTTCAATTTTTATATTTGCCTTTTTTTTGTAAAATATTCTATTTTAGGTGGGCGGTTATGTTACTGCAACTCAGTGTTGTTGGTTGCATTCATTTATTTTCTGTTCCAAAATGCTTGTTCGTTTCATGCGGCCCACGTATGTTCATTTCTTTGTCTATGGACGCGTAACATATGTTGGAGATATATGACAGTGCGAGACGAAAGCAGTAGTAATTCGAATACACACGTCGACGCTCGTTCGATGCAGTGCAGGACTTTTCTTCGTTTCGTCGCAAGTTTTCTCGTTAATTTCTACAAGTTCGAACGCCGGTGAAAAGGTGACTATTTCTCGCTCGTGAGTGACACATTGATGTGCTGTAAAACCAACAGGTACGCAATCGTCGATACTCCAACATTCCGTATTTTCTTTTCGAGTCATTTTTTCTCACCGGAATTTCATTGTTAATTTCTTTTGCTTTCATTTGATTTCAAAGGCCGTGTCGTGCCAGTCACGCTGGGAAATTGTTGGAAAATTTCCCAATAAATTATTTTGGACATAATACCGCATAAGATATCGTATGTATTGGACCAAAAATTTAGACGTAATTGATATCTAACACATTCCCAAATTTCATTGTTATAGCTTCTTACCATGAAAAACAATGATCATTTTTTCATTAAGTCAAGAGAAAAGAAAGAGCAAACAATCTGTCATAAATTTCAATTCTCTATGCTTTCACAGATACGTTTTCGGTTGACATCGGTTAGACTTATTTGTTCAGTTGGAGTAGAGGAAAAGTTAATCAAAATGATTCATTCACAGCGAAGTAAAGTAAGTAGTTGAAATTTAGAAAAATACTGACGTGTGGTTTTCGACGAAGGGAATTTGAGCTTCATCAAAACTTAGGGAAAGCTATGAGAAGTTATATATATATACTTTCGAATATATTTACTATTACATTATGTTTGCCTGGATATTTTTATTTTCA
>JARTUT010001024.1:0-48071 GCA_030674115.1 Micraspis discolor | reverse complement strand
ATGTACATTCTGTTTCTTTCCATTATTATCAATATATTCATTAGAAATATTCAGTTATTAGTTATATTTATTGTAAACGTGCAGTTGGTCGCATTATGCAAATTTATAGCAGAAGCCATCATATTGGTCGAAGTCAGCTGCTGCTTGGAAGATAATGATTCTGTATTATTATTATATTTATTATTAGTTTGAAGAGGAAGAAGCAAAACGTTGAATATTTGCCATCATATTGTTCGAAAGCTCTTTGGAAGGTAATGATTCTGTATTACAGTTTGAAGAGGAAGAACCATTCAAATTAAGAATTTTAGTGGACATTTTTTTGGTAATAGATTTTTCCAAGCATCCCTCAGCAACAGCAGTTGACTTCCATCCTCCTAAACGTTTAATATTTGTGATACCTTCTCCACAATTGGCTAGGAAAGTAGCCGACGAGCACCTAAAACTGTGTCCTGTGTATAATTCCGGATTTTGTAGGCGTAAGTAAGCTGCAATTTCGGACGGTATTTTTCCTATTGTATTGATTCCGACAGGTTGAATCTTACATTTTCCTCGATTATACTTTATGAAAATTCGGCGATGAGGTATTTCCTTTGGCGTAAATTCATATATTTTCTGTATATGTTCAGAAAATATCCATTATTGGTGTATTGGGATATAACAAACGATCTTGGTGAATGATTTTTGGAGTCCTTAATATTGACGGTGATCAAGTCTCCTTTATCATCTATATCGTCGATGGTGAGTTTTGTAAGTTCCTCTCGTCTGCAGGCACCAGCTAATCCGAAAATTGTTACCAACTTCATCATCAAGTAAATTTCATCAGATGCCTCACTCATGAATTTTGTTATTTCCTCTTCATTAAAAGTTTTGGCCTTTTTTGGACGAAATCCTATATTCTGTCGTTTAATGAAGGCAGTTAATTTATGGAATTTTCAAATATCCAAATCCTGTTTCAGTTTACAAACACTCTTTATCATTGAATATCGGGACCATAATGTGTTTGGTCTCCAAATTTTGGACATTTCCAAAAAATACGCCGAAAACACTTCCTCCTTCCTCGGTTGAACCTTTTAGCAATTACACCAATCAATGAATTCTGAATATTTCTTCTCATATTTTATCTTCGACTTGGCCGGTAACAAATTCAAACTCGCTTCATAAGAAGCTGCTAATATTTCTTCGGGCAGGCCATCATTAGATCCCGAAGTACCGGAGCGAACTGATTGAATTCGAGTTGATATTATTTATATTTAAACACAATTTTTTTTTCCTAATATAATGACAATGTATTAATTCTTATTCACATGCCGTTTCCATAGTAACGTCGTCGGTGGCATAGAGATATATCATTATTCAGTTTATTCTTTAGAAAAAGCGTGCGAGAAAAACCATTGCTAATCCATTACCACACGCATTTGCGTGCGGTAATGAAATAGCAGGGGTTTTCCCACGCTGTTTGGCAATGTGACTCTTTATGAATTGAAATACGTGCGGGAAAGAGAATGAAAGTGCACGCTTGTAGAAAACAATCTTTAGAGAAAAAATAAATTTCAAATTATCAATTAGAGATTAAATTCAATTGTATCAACAACTTCATATGGGACGAGATGGGTACACAATTTCTTTATATTTTATACCTATTAACTGAGTGGAAATAGTTATGGAGTAAAGATGCCTTTAGTTGATTCATTTCTCGAGCTTACCCTAAAAATTTCATCCCTTTAACTCGTGCCTATAGACGAACAGAATTGATTTTCACCACGTATTCTTCATCAGTAATTCCAAACAAATCGATTGACATTCGGGCAAATCTATAAGCACTCTGTTCAGATGAACAAGAGCGCCAAAAATGAGAAAAATATGATTTCAACCACCAAAAAACCTCGACAATTGCTTCTCATTTGTTATCTACACAACCATTTAATAAAGCCGAGGGGATGAAAGAAATGACAAATTGGAAGGTTCCTAATATTTTCAGGTAGTTTCCGACACGAATTTTCAAGATTAGGACGAAAAGATAAATGCAAAGGAGTAAACGATCCTATCCTTGTAATAGCTTGGATAACCAACCCTTAAAATTGGTCTTTTGAGAGGCGGTTCCTAAAAAATAAATTTCTATGTAGCAATTTGCACGTTGAAGTTGAACTGAAACTAGAAATATCAGCTAAAAGCATCGCATGTTTCTCCTCCCCTATTAGTGAGAAAATGATCCTTTCTACCCTAAGCTTATCGGTAATACTATGCTATGAAGGGTAGATGGATGATTATGTTAATAAGACGTTCAAATAATAGGATGTGGTAATTTAAAATGCAATGTTGCGACGAGAAGATTATCAGACACTCTTTCAGTGGAAATTAGGCATTAAGGAAGGGTTAAAAATATATATTAAGTTAGACAATATAGAAGGGTTCGTGTTGAAAATTAAAGTTGTCGGCATGTTGAAGACCGAAAGGTTGCACTTTTAGGCGGAAAAAATTACAAATTCTTAACGGTTAATATCGGTGGAGCAGTACCTAAACTCGCTTGAAGACATTTTCTTTCAGGAAAAAAAAACCTTTCACGATCGATTTAAAACACTAATAACTTCTTTTGACAACTACTATCACTTCTACAATAAAATTCATGGACACTATAATATTCCATAAAGTTTTTCATTTCTTCAGTTACTTTTGTGTCAACATCTCGGAAGGTTTTGAAAAAAACAATTGAATCTGACATTTTTGTACCTGTAATAAAATATTTCTTCAGAAACTAAAATAATTAACAGGGTGTCCATTGCAAATTTTAAATAGACATTACCTCCGGTGAAACCAGAACATTAAAATAGTTAAAAAATATGAAAACAAATAGACAATATACTGCAGTATCCATCTTCCAAATTTAATTTGGATATATATAATAAATCCAGAGATATTTACTTTACTTTACACATTTGCCCTTTACTGTATATCTTTCACTATTACAAGAGAATAAAACATACAGTATGTTTCTTCGAATGAAGAACTAAATAGTTCGCCAAGCCTGAATTTTTGGTCTGGAAAAGGTTGGGCTGTTCTTGAGTTACAAATTTTAACTGAATGTCCTATTGATTCTTAGATACATAAAATAATCTATATAATAAAGTAATAAGATCGGGGACCAGAGAAAAATCGAAACGGGTCCCGTCAGGGACCCGGAAAGGAGTCGCTTTCAGCAGATCCCGCAGGGCCGCTCGAGAGGGAATCTTAAAACAGATCGAAAAGGCGTATCCTCTTCTAGGAGAAGCGACCCCGAAGCACCCCCGGGCGCTCTCAAAGTGCCCGAAATTTTCAAACGAAAATCGCGAAATCGGCCATTTTCGCGAAATCGCCGAAAGGCGAAAAACGGGCGAAAGTACTCCTATGAAGCCGGAGCATCTCGCGGGGAGGGGGTCGCTTTTTCTGGACGAGGAACGTCCCCATGCGTGGCTACGAGCTCAGCCGCGGAGCCCCTCGAAATCTATACGAAAATTATGCATATAAACGGCAATTTTTAGACTCGCGACTTCCCTGAAACGTCAAAAACCACACCTACGTTTTCCTCCGTGCCGCTCGAAAACGATATAAATCGCCCCGCGATCGGTAGAAAACGAATCTACGTGAAATTTCCCATCTCTGGGTACCAATTTTCACATCCAAGTAGCGAGTCAAGGCCGCGAATTCTTCATTCGAAATTCGGCAATTTATACGGTGAAATGAGGCAAAATGTCAGAATTTCTCATACGATTCCGATGATAGCCGAACGCGAGCTCCAAATTTGAAAATACGGCATCAATTTTTCGCTCGATATGGCCGGTGAAAGATTGTTTGCGCCTTCCAAGCACTCGAATAAGAATCTACAGGAGATTCCGAATCTCTAGATACCTACCACTTTTCGTGAATCGCAAGAAAAACACCTCAAATATGCGTTTGAAAATCGTCATTTCAGGCTCTATTTTCGCGCTAATTCATTTTCGTCCTTGAAGAATGCACACAGATCGCGATGAATCGCTATACAGGCTATGCTATCTCGAAAAAATCGCTATACAGGCTGTGCTTATGGAAAGCACTGATTTTCACCAGATTCTTTCTTCGAGAGATTTCGTGTTACTTAGGGTTCTATCATGTTTTCCGCGTTTTTTCGTATTTGGTCGGTTTCTTTCTTGGTGGAATGCACTGAACTCGAAACGATAGAGTTATAAACGATATTCTTTGGTTTTTTTTTTCATGAAGAAAGCACCCACTGCGAATCAATTATATACGGGGTGTCCCATATGCATTTTTCTTCAAGTTCTCTCGCGAATGGGAGCTGATTTCGGTATAATGTCATACAGGGTGTGCGATTCACAATGAATTTGCGATCGGGTGATATACGGGGTGTGCAATTTACAAGTTAATTTGATTTTTTTTACGCAAATTCGAGTTTTTGTGTTGTTTCGGGGAGTTTTGGATCTTAATTCGATAAAATATATTCGATTCATATACAGGGTGTCAGATCTGAGTAGCGCTGACATTCACCAGAGTTTTTCTCCAGCTTTTGTGCTTTTCCGCGTAAGGGAGCTTAATTCAATGAAATCCCATACAGGGTGTGCCATTAACAATGATTTCGCGATCGATTGATATACAGGGTGTGCAATTTAAAAGTTCTTTCATTATTTTTTGCACGCTTTCGGTTTTTTGTGCTCCTCGGGGTTTTAAGCTTTCCTTCGAGTTTTTTTGCGCGCTTTCGGTGATTTTGTGCTCCTTCGGGTTTTTTCGGTTCCTTTGATATTTTTCGTTCATTCGTGGTACTTCGGGTTCTTTCAAGTTTTTCCGTGTTTCGTCGGGTTCTTTCTTCGTGGAATGCACCGAACTTGAAACGATAGAGTTAAAACGATATTCTTTCGGTTTGTTTCTTATGATGAAAGCACCCACTGCAAATCAATTATATACTGGGTGTCCCATATGCATTTTTCATCATGTTTTTTCACGTGTGAAAGCTAATTTCGGTAAATGTCATACAGGGTGTGCGATTTACAATGAATTTGGTGATCGGGTGATATACGGGTGAGCACTTTACAAGTTCTTCTGTTTTTTTGCGCGCTCTCAAGTTTTTTCAGGTTTTTGTGTTCCTTCGGGTTTTTATACGGAAAAATTATCTTCGAAACATATACGGTGTGTTACATAGAGCTCCATAGAATAATTTTGATACTTCCTTCGTGGTAATTACTGAACTCGAATAGATGGAGTTACAACGATATTCTTTTGGTTTTTTTTTCACTGCTAATCAATTGTATACTGAGTGTCTCATATGCATTCTCCTTCAAGTTTTCTCGCGAATTGGAGCTGATTTCGATAAAATGTCATACAAGGTGTGCAATCTACAATGAGTTTACGATCGGGTGATATACGGGGTGTGCAATTTACAAGTACTTTTGTGTTTCGGGTTTTTTCAGGTTCCATTAAATTTTTGTGTTACTTGGTGTTCTTTCGTGTTTTCTCGCGTTGTTTCGTGTAATTTCGGTTTCTTTCGTGTAACTTCGGTTTCTTTCGTCTTTCTTCGGATTCTTCCGTGTTTTTTCGCGTTTCTTCGTGTTTTTTCCAATACTTTTATGATTTTTCGCTTTCATCGGGTTTTTTGACGTGTTTAGTGTTTCTGCGCGCTTCATTGATGTATGAGCCCTATTGATCTATGGTCTATATTGATTTATGGTCTATATTGATCCATGGGACAATTGAACTACTGGCCTATTGAACTACTGGCCTATTGATGGATCTACGGGCCTATTGATCTACCCGCTTACTAGTCTATTATATTAAAACGATAAGATCGGGAACCAGAGAAAATTTTGACAGGTGGTCCCGTGAGGGACCCGGAAAGCGCAGCCTTCTCGTGAGACCTGCAGGGCCGCTCGAGAGGGAATCTTAAAACAGATCGAAAAGGCGTATCCTGTTCTAGGAGAAGCGACCGCGAAACCCCCAGCGCTCCTCCAAGTGCCCGAAATTTTCGAAAGAAAATCGCGAAAACGTCATTTTCGCGAAATCGCCAAAAGTGCCCCGGAAAAAAGGAAATAGGCTCCGAAGCCGAAACGCCCAGCGTCCCGGACTCGCCACATATTCCGAGAGCGAGGACGTCCGGTTTCCTTAGAACCCATTAGAACTCCGGAGCCCCCCTATTTCTAGGCTAAAATTTCGTAAGTAAAACGGCAATTTTTAGTTTCGCCAGCCCCGCGAAACGTCAAAATCACCCATGATGCTTTCGCTCAGTGCGGGCGATACAAGCCTCAAAACTTATTTTCGGCGGTAGAAAATGAAACTTGAGGAAATTCCCCATCTCTGGGTACCAATTTTCATATCCAAGTAGCGAGATAAGGCCGCGAATTCTTCATTCCAAATTCGGCAATTTACTCGATATTTCGATCAGAAGTGTCATAGTTTCTCATACGATTCCGATGATAGCCGAACGCGAGCTCCAAATTTGAAAATACGGCATCAATTTTTCGCTCGATATGGGCGGTCGAAGATTTTTCAGGCCTTCCAAGTGCTCGATTAAGAATCTACAGGAGATTCCGAATCTCTAGAGACCACTCACGTTTCACGAATCGCGAGAAAAACACCTCAAATATGCGTTTGAAAATCGTCATTTCAGGCTCTATTTTCGCGCTAATTCATTTTCGTCCTTGAAGAATGCACACAGATCGCGATGAATCGCTATACAGGCTGTGCTATGGAAAAATCGCTAGCAGGCTGTGCTTATGGAAAGCTGATTTTCACCAGATTCTTTCTTCGAGAGATTTTCCGTCTGAATATTTTATGGAAAAAGCACCCACTGCGAATCAATTATAGAGTGGGTGTCCCAAATGCATTTTTCTTCAGGTTTTTTCGCGTATGGGCTCTAATTTCGATAAAATGGCATACAGGGTGTGCGATTTACAATTAATTTACGATCATGTGATATACGGTGTGTGCAATTTACAAGTTATTTTGCTGATTTCGATAAAACGTCATACAGGGTGTGCAATTTACAATGAGTTTACGATCGGGTGATATACGGGGTGTGCAATTTACAAGTACTTTTGTTTTTTTGCGCGCTTTCGGTTTTTTTTATATTTCTCCGGGGTGTTTCGCGTGACTTCGAGTTTTTTTGCGCGCTTTCAAGTTATATGTATTCTCTCGGGATTTTTCAGGTTCTTTGGATTATTTGTGTTGCTTGGGGTTCTTTCGTGTTTTCTCGCGTTGTTTCGTGTAATTTCGGTTTCTTTCGTGTAACTTCGGTTTCTTTCGTGTTTCTTCGGATTCTTTCGTGTTTTTCGCGTTTCTTCGTGTTTTTTCCAGTTCTTTCAAGTTTTTTCGCTTTCAACGGGTATTTTGACGTGTTTAGTGTTTCTGCGCGCTTCATTGATGTATGGGCCCTATTGATCTGTGGTCTATATTGATCTATGGTCTATATTGATCTATGGTCCCTTATGATCTATGGTCTATATTGATCCATGGGCCTATTGATCTACCCGCTTACTAGTCTAATATATTAAAATGATAAGATCGGGAACCAGAGAAAATTTTGACAGGTGGTCCCGTTAGGGACCCGCGAGGCGTAGCCGAGCGTGAGGCCCGCAGGGCCGAACCCGGGGCAATCTTAAAACAGATCGAAAAGGCGTATCCTCTTCTAGGAGAAGCGACCCCGAAAACCCCCCCGGGCGCTCTTAAAGTGCCCGAAATTTTCAAACGAAAATCGCGAAAATGACGTTTTTCGCGAAATCGCCTAAAGTGCCTCAGAAAAAAGGAAATAGGCTCCGAAGCCGAAACGCCCAGCGTCCCGGGCTCGCCACATATTCCGAGAGCGAGGACGTCCGGTTTCCTTAGAACCCATTAGAACTCCGGAGCCTCCCTATTTCTAGGCTAAAATCCCGTAAGTAAAACGGCAATTTTTAGTTTCGCCAGACCCGCGAAACGTCAAAATGACCCATGATGCTTTCGCTCAGTGCGAGCGATACAAGCCTCAAAACTTATTTTCGGCGGTAGAAAATGAAACTTGAGGAAATTCCCCATCTCCAGGTACCAATTTTCATATCCAAGTAGCGAGATAAGGCCGCGAATTCTTCATTCCAAATTCGGCAATTTACTCGATATTTCGATCAGAAGTGTCATAGTTTCTCATACGATTCCGATGATAGCCGAACGCGAGCTCCAAATTTGAAAATACGGCATCGATTTTTCGCTGGATATGGGCGGTGGAAGTTTTTTCCCACCTTCCGAGCACTCGAATAAGAATCTACAGGAGATTCCGAATCTCTAGATACCACCCGCGATTCAAGACTCTTAAGAAAAACACCTCAAATATGCGTTTGAAAATCGTCATTTCAGGCTCTATTTTCGCGCCAATTCATTTTCGTCCTTGAAGAATGAATACAGATCGCGATGAATCGCTATACAGGCTGTGCTATCTCGAAAAAATCGCTATACAGGCTGTGCTTATGGAAAGCACTGATTTTCACCAGATTCTTTCTTCGAGAGATTTTCCGTCTGGATTTTTTATGGAAAAGCACCCACTGCGAACCAATTAGAGAGTGGGATCTAATTTCGAGAAAATGTCATACAGGGTGTGCGGATTTACAATGAATTTACGATCATGTGATATTACGGGGTGCTCAATTTATAAGTAAATTTGATTTTTTTCGCGCAAATTCGAGTTTTTCGTGATTCTTCGGTGTGTTTCAGTTCTGAATTCGATAAAATATATTCGATTCATATACAGGGTGTCAGATCTGAGTAGCGCTGACATTCACCAGAGAATTTCTCTAGCTTTCGTGCTTTTCCGCGTAAGGGAGCTGAATTCAATGAAATGTCATACAGGGTGTGCCATTAACAATGAATTCGCGATCGATTGATATACAGGGTGTGCAATTTACAAGTTCTTTCGGTATTTTTTGCACGCTTTCGGTTTTTGTGCTCCCTCAGGGTTTCAAGCTTTCCTTCGAGTATTTTTGCGCGCTTTCGTTGATTGTGATTGTGCTCCTTCGAGGTTTTTTGAGTTCCTTTGGATTTTTTTCGTTCTTTCGTGTTACTTTGGGTTCTATCATGTTTTTTCGCGTTTTTTCGTATTTGGTCGGGTTCTTTCTTGGTGGAATGCACTGAACTTGAAACGATAGAGTTATAAACGATATTCTTTCGGTTTGTTTTTATGATGAAAGCACCCACTGCGAATCAAATATATACGGGGTGTCCCATATGCATTTTTCTTCAGGTTTTCTCGCGAATGAGAGCTGATTTCGGTATAATGTCATACAGGGTGTGCGATTTAAAATGAATTTACGATCGGGTGATAAACGGGGTGAGCACTTTACAAGTTCTTCTGTTTTTTTGCGCGCGCTCAAGTTTTTTCAAGTTTTTTGTGTTCCTTCGGGTTGTTTTACGGAAAAATTATTTTCGAAACATATACGGGGTGTTACATAGGAGCTCCATAGAATAATTTTGATACTTAATTCGTGGTAATTACTGAACTCGAATAGAAGGACTAACAACGATATTCTCTTGGTTTTTTTTTAAAGCTAATCAATTGTATACTGATGTCTCATATGCATTTCTCTTCAAGTTTTCTCGCGAATGGGAGCTGATTTCGATAAAATGTCATACAAGGTGTGCAATTTACAATGAGATTACGTTCGGGTGATATACGGGGTGTGCAATTTACAAGTACTTTTGTGTTTCGGGTTTTTTCAGGTTCCATTAGATTTTCGTGTTACTTGGTGTTCTTTCGTGTTTTCTCTCCGTTGTTTCGTGTAACTTCGGATTCTTTCGTCTTTCTTCGGATTCTTCTTTGTTCTTTCGCGTTTCTTCGTGTTTTTTCCAATACTTTTATGTTTTTTCGCTTTCATCGGGTTTTTTGACGTGTTTAGTGTTTCTGCGCGCTTCATTGATGTATGGGCCCTATTGATCTATGGTCTATATTGATCTATGGTCTATATTGATCCATGGGCCAATTGAACTACTGGCCTATTGAACTACTGGCCTATGGATCTACGGGCCTATTGATCTACCCGCTTACTAGTCTAATATATTAAAACGATAAGATCGGGGACCAGAGAAAATTTTGACAGGTGGTCCCGTTAGGGACCCGGAAAGCGTAGCTTTCGAGCATTCCCGCAGGGCCGCTCGAGAGGGAATCTTGAAAAAATCGAAAAAGCGAATCCTCCTCTAGGAGAAGCGACCCCGAAACCCCCCCCGGGCGCTCTTAAAATGCCCGAAATTTTCGAAAGAAAATCGCGAAATCGACGATTTTCGCGAAATCGCCGAAAGTGTCCCCAAGGGGGAAGATCTCACGGACGAACGGGGCCATTTCTCCGGCCGAGATCGGTCGCTTTTTCAAGAAAAAGACATTCCTCATAATGTGGTACCGGTACGGACCGCGGAGCCCCTCGAAATCTATACGAAAATTATGCATATAAAACGGCAATTTTTAAACTCCCGACTTCCCTGAAACGTCAAAAACCGCACCTACGTTTTCCCTCCGTGCCGGTCGAAAACGATATAAATCGCCCAGCGATCGGTAGAAAACGAATCTACGTGAAATTTCCCATCTCTGGGTACCTATTTCCACATCCAAGTAGCGAGTCAAGGCCGGGGATATTCATTCCAAATTCGGCAATTTTTCTCGATAATTCGAGGAGAAGTGTCATATTTTATCATACGATTCCGATGATAGCCGAACGCGAGCTCCAAATTTGAAAATACGGCATCAATTTTTCGCTCGATATGGGCGATGGAAGATTTTTTGCGCCGACCAAACACTCGAATAAGAATCTACAGGAGATTCCGAATCTCTAGATACCACCATCTTTCACGACTCTCAAGAAAAACATCTCAAATATGCGTTTGAAAATCGTCATTTCAGGCTCTATTTTCGCGCTAATTCATTTTCGTCCTTGAAGAATGCACACAGATCGCGATGAATCGCTATACAGGCTGTGCTATCTCGAAAAAATCGCTATACAGGCTGTTTATTATGGAAAGCACTGATTGATTTTCACCAGATTCTTTCTTCGAGAGATTTCGTGTTACTTAGGGTTCTATCATGTTTTCCGCGTTTTTTCGAATAATATTTGGTCGGTTTCTTTCTTGGTGGAATGCACTTGAACTCGAAACGATAGAGTTATAAACGATAATCTTTCGGTTTGTTTTTTATGAAGAAAAGCACCCACTGCGAATCAATTATATACGGGGTGTCCCATATGCATTTTTCTTCAAGTTCTCTCGCGAATGGGAGCTGATTTCGGTATAATGTCATACAGGGTGTGCGATTCACAAATGAATTTGCGATCGGGTGATATACGGGGTGTGCAATTTACAAGTTAATTTGATTTTTTTTGTCATACAGGGTGCAAATTGTTTTTTCAGGTTTTTGTGTTCCTTCGGGCTTTTTTACGGAAAATTATCTTCGAAACATATACGGTGTGTTATATAGAGCTCCATAGAATAATTTTGATACTTCCTTCGTGGTAATTACTGAACTCGAATAGATGGAGTTACAACGATATTCTTTGGTTTTTTTTTTTCACTGCTAATCAATTGTAAACTGAGTGTCTCATATGCATTCTCCTTCAAGTTTTCTCGCGAATTGGAGCTGATTTCGATAAAATATCATACAAGGTGTGCAATTTACAATGAGTTTACGATCGGGTGATATACGGGGTGTGCAATTTACAAGTACTTTTGTGTTTCGGGTTTTTCAGGTTCCATTAAATTTTTTGTGTTACTTGGTGTTCTTTCGTGTTTTCTCGCGTTGTTTCGTGTAATTTCGGTTTCTTTCGTGTAACTTCGGTTTCTTTCGTCTTTCCTCGGATTCTTCCGTGTTTTTCGCGTTTCTTCGTGTTTTTCCAATACTTTCATGATTTTTCGCTTTCATCGGGTATTTTGACGTGTTTCGTGTTTCTGCGCGCTTCATTTATGTATGAGCCCTATTGATCTATGGTCTATATTGATCTATGGTTTATATTGATCCATGGGCCAATTGAACTACTGGCCTATTGAACTACTGGCCTATGGATCTACGGGCCTATATGATCTACCCGCTTACTAGTCTAATATATTAAAATGATAAGATCGGGAACCAGAGAAAAATTTGACAGGTGGTCCCGTCAGGGACCCGGAAGGCGTAGTTTCGAGCGTGAAGCCCGCAGGGCCGCTCGAGAGGGAATCTTAAAACAGATCGAAAAGGCGAATCCTCTTCTAGGAGAAGCGACCCCGAAACCTCCTCCGGGCGCTCTTAAAGTGCCCGAAATTTTCGAAAGAAAATCGCGAAAATGACGTTTTTCGCGAAATCTCCCAAAGTGCCCCCGGAAAAAGGAAATAGGCTCCGAAGCCGAAACGCCCAGCGTCCCGGACTCGCCACATATTCCGAGCGAGGACGTCCGGTTTCCTAGAACCCATTAGAACTCCGGAGCCCCCTATTTCTAGGCTGAAATCCCGTAAGTAAAACGGCAATTTTAGTTTCGCCAGCCCCGCGAAACGTCAAAATCACCCATGATGCTTTCTGCTCAATGCGGGCGATACAAGCCTCTAAACGCATTTTCGGCGGTAGAAAATGAAACTTGAGGAATTTCCCCATCTCCAGGTACCAATTTTCATATCCAAGTAGCGATATAAGGCCGCGAATTCTTCATTCCAAATTCGGCAATTTACTCGATATTTCGATCAAGAAGTGTCATAGTTTCTCATACGATTCCGATGATAGCCGAACGCGAGCTCCAAATTTGAAAATACGGCATCGATTTTTCGCTGGATATGGGCGGTGGAAGATTTTTTCCACCTTCCGAGCACTCGAATAAGAATCTACAGGAGATTCCGAATCTCTAGATACCACCCGCGATTCAAGACTCTTAAGAAAACACCTCAAATATGCGTTTGAAAATCGTCATTTCAGGCTCTATTTTCGCGCCAATTCATTTTCGTCCTTGAAGAATGAACACAGATCGCGATGAATCGCTATACAGGCTGTGCTATCTCGAAAAATCGCTATACAGGCTGTGCTTATGGAAAGCACTGATTTTCACCAGATTCTTTCTTCGAGAGATTTTCCGTCTGAATTTTTATGGAAAAAGCACCCACTGCGAACCAATTAGGGAGTGGGATCTAATTTCGATAAAATGTCATACAGGGTGTGCGATTGACAATGAATTTACGATCATGTGATATTACGGGGTGCTCAATTTATAAGTAAATTTGATTTTTTCGCGCAAATTCGAGTTTTTCGTGATTCTTCGGTGTGTTTCAGTTCTGAATTCGATAAAATATATTCGATTCATATACAGGATATCAGATCTGAGTAGCGCTGACATTCACCAGAGTTTTTCTCTAGCTTTCGTGCTTTTCCGCGTAAGGGAGCTGAATTCAATGAAATGTCATACAGGGTGTGCCATTAACAATGAATTTGCGATCGATTGATATACAGGGTGTGCAATTTACAAGTTCTTTCGGTATTTTTTGCACGCTTTCGGTTTTTGTGCTCCCTCGGGGTTTCAAGCTTTCCTTCGAGTATTTTTGCGCGCTTTCGTTGATTTTGTGCTCCTTCGAGGTTTTTTGAGTTCCTTGGATTTTTTTCGTTCTTTCGTGTTACTTTGGGTTCTATCATGTTTTTTCGCGTTTTTTCGTATTTGGTCGGGTTCTTTCTTGGTGGAATGCACTGAACTTGAAACGATAGAGTTATAAACGATATTCTTTCGGTTTGTTTTTATGATGAAAGCACCCACTGCGAATCAAATATATACGGGGTGTCCCATATGCATTTTTCTTCAGGTTTTCTCGCGAATGAGAGCTGATTTCGGTATAATGTCAAACAGGGTGTGCGATTCAAAATGAATTTACGATCGGGTGATATACGGGGTGAGCACTTTACAAGTTCTTCTGTTTTTTTGCGCGGTCAAGTTTTTTCAAGTTTTTTGTGTTCCTTCGGAATGTTTTACGGAAAAATTATTTTCGAAACATATACGGGGTGTTACATAGAGCTCCATAGAATAATTTCTGATACTTAATTCGTGGTAATTACTGAACTCGAATAGATGGACTAACAACGATATTCTCTTGTTTTTTTTTAAAGCTAATCAATTGTATACTGAGTGTCTCATATGCATTTTCCTTCAAGTTTTCTCGCGAATGGGAGCTGATTTCGATAAAATGTCATACAAGGTGTGCAATTTACAATGAGATTTACGTTCGGGTGATATACGGGTGTGCAATTTACAAGTACTTTTGTGTTTCGGGTTTTTTCAGGTTCCTTTAGATTTTTCTGTGTTACTTGGTGTTCTTTCGTGTTTTCTCGCGTTGTTTCGTGTAATTTCGGTTTCTTTCGTCTTTTTCTTCGTGTTTCTTCTTCCTTCGTGTTTTTCGCGTTTCTTCGTGTTTTATCCAATACTTTTATGTTTTTTCGCTTTCATCGGGTTTTTGACGTGTTTAGTGTTTCTGCGCGCTTCATTGATGTATGGGCCTATTGATCTATGGTCTATATTGATCTATGGTCTATATTGATCCATGGGCCAATTGAACTACTGGCCTATTGAACTACTGGCCTATGGATCTACGGGCCTCATTGATCTACCCGCTTACTAGTCTAATATATTAAAATGATAAGATCGGGAACCAGAGAAAATTTTGACAGGTGGTCCCGTGAGGGACCCGGAAAGCGCAGCTTTCTCGTGACCCGCAGGGCCGCTCGAGAGGGAATCTTAAGAAAGATCGAAAAGGCGTATCCTCCTTCTAAGAGAAGCGACCGCGAAACCCCCCGCGCTCGCTCTCCAAGTGCCCGGAAATTTTCAAAAGAAAATCGCGAAATGACGTTTTTCGCGAAATCGCCAAAAGTGTCCCCAAAAAGGAAGATCTCACGCCGAACGGGGCCATTTCTCCGGCCGAGATCGGTCGCTTTTTCAAGAAAAAGACATTCCTCATAATGTGGTACCGGTACGAATTCGCGGAGCCCTCCTAATCTATACGAAAATTATGCATAAAACGGCAATTTTTTTCCTCCCGACTTCCTGAAACGTCAAAAACCGCACCTACGTTTTCCCTCCGTGCCGGTCGAAAAGCGATAAAATCGCCCCGCGATCGGTAGAAACGAATCTACGTGAAATTTCCCATCTCTGGGTACCAATTTTCACATCCAAGTAGCGAGTATAAGGCCGCGGATATTCATTCCAAATTCGGCAATTTACTCGATAATTCGAGGAGAAGTGTCATATTTTATCATACGATTCCGATGATAGCCGAACGCGAGCTCCAAATTTGAAAATACGGCATCAATTTTTCGCTCGATATGGGCGGTCAAAGATTTTTTCAGGCCTTCCAATTGCTCGATTAAGAATCTACAGGAGATTCCGAATCTCTAGAGACCACTCACGTTTCACGAATCGCGAGAAAAACACCTCAAATATGCGTTTGAAAATCGTCATTTCAGGCTCTATTTTCGCGCCAATTCATTTTCGTCCTTGAAGAATGAACACAGATCGCGATGAATCGCTATACAGGCTGTGCTATCTCGAAAAATCGCTATACAGGCTGTGCTTATGGAAAGCACTGATTTTCACCAGATTCTTTCTTTCGAGAGATTTCGTGTTACTTAGGGTTCTATCATGTTTTCCGAATTCGGTTGGTTTCTTTCTTGGTGGAATGCACTGAACTCGAAACGATAGAGTTATAAACGATATTCTTTCGGTTTGTTTTTTATGAAGAAAGCACCCACTGCGAATCAATTATATACGGGGTGTCCCATATGCATTTTCTTCAAGTTCTTCGCGAATGGGAGCTGATTTGATAATGTCATACAGGGTGTGCGATTCACAATGAATTTGCGATCGGGTGATATACGGGGTGTGCAATTTACAAGTTAATTTGATTTTTTTGCGCAAATTCGAGTTTTTCGTGTTGTTTCGGGGTGTGTTTGGATCTTAATTCGATAAAATATATTCGATTCATATACAGGGTGTCAGATCTGAGTAGCGCTGACATTCACCAGAGTTTTTCTCCAGCTTTCGTGCTTTTTCCGCGTAAGGGAGCTAAATTCAATGAAATCTCATACAGGGTGTGCCATTAACAATGATTTCGCGATCGATTGATATACAGGGTGTGCAATTTAAAAGTTCTTTCATTATTTTTTGCACGCTTTCGGTTTTTTGCTCCCTCAGGTCCTTCGCGCTTTCGTTGATTTTGTGCTCCTTCGAGGTTTTTTGAGTTCCTTTGGATATTTTTCGTTCATTCGTGGTACTTTGGGTTCTTTCAAGTTTTTCCGTGTTTCGTCGGGTTTGGTTCTTTCTCGTGGAATGCACTGAACTTGAAACGATAGAGTTAAAACGATATTCTTTCGGTTTGTTTCTTATGATGAAAGCACCCACTGCAAATCAATTATATACTGGGTGTCCCATATGCATTTTTCATCATGTTTTTCACGTGTGAAAGCTAATTTCGGTAAAATGTCATACAGGGTGTGCGATTTACAAATGAATTTGAGATCGGGTGATATACGGGGTGAGCACTTTACAAGTTCTTCTGTTTTTTTGCGCGCTCAAGTTTTTTCAAGTTTTTTGTGTTCCTTCGGGTTGTTTTACGGAAAAATTATTTTCGAAACATATACGGGGTGTTACATAGGAGCTCCATAGAATAATTTTGATACTTAATTCGTGGTAATTACTGAACTCGAATAGATGGACTAACAACGATATTCTTTTGTTTTTTTAAAGCTAATCAATTGTATACTGAGTGTCTCATATGCATTTCTCTTCAAGTTTTCTCTCGAATGGGAGCTGATTTCGATAAAATGTCATACAAGGTGTGCAATTTACAATGAGATTACGTTCGAGTGATATACGGGGTGTGCAATTTATAAGTACTTTTGTGTTTCGGGTTTTTTTCAGTTTCCATTAGATTTTTCGTGTTACTTGGTGTTCTTTCGTGTTTTCTCGCGTTGTTTCGTGTAATTTCGGTTTTTTCGTCTTTCTTCGGATTCTTCTTTGTTTTTTTCGCGTTTCTTCGTGTGCTTCTTTTTCCAATACTTTTATGTTTTTTCGCTTTCATCGGGTTTTTTGACGTGTTTAGTGTTTCTGCGCGCTTCATTGATGTATGGGCCCTATTGATCTATGGTCTATATTGATCTATGGTCTATATTGATCCATGGGCCAATTGAACTACTGGCCTATTGAACTACTGGCCTATGGATCTACGGGCCTATTGATCTACCCGCTTACTAGTACCCAGAGTTATACACCGCCACTGCTTGCAGAACTGGAGCCACTATGGTTAAGTGATTCGTGGATATTTTTAGCACTAAAGCGTGCAGGAGGTGGGAAGAGCACCGAAATTGCGATGAGTTATGTCGATGATTCACAACAAAAAATCAAAATGTCTATCAAATTATTTGTAGTAAGGAGAGTACAAATGTTCTGCAGTCCTCGAGTTCAGCAGTTTTTGAGTCAACAGATGGTTCATCACCACTTGCATATAAAACTGTTTCACTGGCAAAAATCTGTGCATTGGAATTATGCATTGTACCATAATTTTCAACATATATGACGATAAAACAAAATTTTGATGTAAATAATACTCAGAAATAGTCAGTTTTTGGAAACAACATAGATATGAGATGCATCAAGGAGATTTAGTACATTTAATCCTGAAGGTAAAGTTTATGACCCGACCGCAGGGAGGGCCATAATTTACCTGAAGGATTAAATGTAATTTCAGTCGCAAGGGAGCACTTTACAAGTTCTTCTGTTTTTGCGCGCTCTCAAGTTTTTTTTCAGGTTTTTTGTGTTCCTTCGGGTTTTATACGGAAAAATTATCTTCGAAACATATACGGTGTGTTACATAGGAGCTCCATAGAATAATTTTGATACTTCCTTCGTGGTAATTACTGAACTCGAATAGATGGAGTTACAAACGATATTCTTTTGGTTTTTTTTTCACTGCTAATCAATTGTATACTGAGTGTCTCATATGCATTCTCCTTCAAGTTTTCTCGCGAATTGGAGCTGATTTCGATAAAATGTCATACAAGGTGTGCAATCTACAATGAGTTTACGATCGGGTGATATACGGGGTGTGCAATTTACAAGTACTTTTGTGTTTCGGGTTTTTTCAGGTTCCATTAAATTTTTGTGTTACTTGGTGTTCTTTCGTGTTTTCTCGCGTTGTTTCGTGTAATTTCGGTTTCTTTCGTGTAACTTCGGTTTTCTTTCGTCTTTCTTCGGATTCTTCCGTGTTTTTCGCGTTTCTTCGTGTTTTTCCAATACTTTTATGATTTTTCGCTTTCATCGGGTTTTTGACGTGTTTAGTGTTTCTGCGCGCTTCATTGATGTATGAGCCCTATTGATCTATGGTCTATATTGATTTATGGTCTATATTGATCCATGGGACAATTGAACTACTGGCCTATTGAACTACTGGCCTATGGATCTACGGGCCTATTGATCTACCCGCTTACTAGTCTATTATATTAAAACGATAAGATCGGGAACCAGAGAAAATTTTGACAGGTGGTCCCGTGAGGGGACCCGGAAAGCGCAGCTTTCCTTGCGACCCGCAGGGGCCGCTCGAGAGGGAATCTTAAAACAGATCGAAAAAGGCGTATCCTGTTCTGGGAGAAGCGACCGCGGAACCCCCCCAGCGCTCCCTCCAAGTGCCCGAAATTTTCGAAAGAAAATCGCGAAAACGTCATTTTCGCGAAATCGCCAAAAGTGCCCCGGAAAAAGGAAATAGGCTCCGAAGCCGAAACGCCCAGCGTCCCGGACTCGCCACATATTCCGAGAGCGAGGACGTCCGGTTTCTTTAGAACCCATTAGAACCCGGAGCCCCCTATTTCTAGGCTAAAATTTCGTAAGTAAAACGGCAATTTTAGTTTCGCCAGCCCCGCGAAACGTCAAAATCACCCATGATGCTTTCGCTCAGTGCGGGCGATACAAGCCTCAAAACTTATTTTCGGCGGTAGAAATGAAACTTGAGGAAATTTCCCCATCTCTGGGTACCAATTTTCATATCCAATTAGCGAGATAAGGCCGCGAATTCTTCATTCCAAATTCGGCAATTTACTCGATATTTCGATCAGAAGTGTCATAGTTTCTCATACGATTCCGATGATAGCCGAACGCGAGCTCCAAATTTGAAAATACGGCATCAATTTTTCGCTTGATATGGGCGGTCGAAGATTTTTCAGGCCTCCCAAGTGCTCGATTAAGAATCTACAGGAGATTCCGAATCTCTAGAGACCACCACGTTTCACGAATCGCGAGAAAAAACACCTCAAATATGCGTTTGAAAATCGTCATTTCAGGCTCTATTTTCGCGCTAATTCATTTTCGTCCTTGAAGAATGCACACAGATCGCGATGAATCGCTATACAGGCTGTGCTATCTCGAAAAAATCGCTATACAGGCTGTGCTTATGGAAAGCACTGATTTTCACCAGATTCTTTCTTCGAGAGATTTTCCGTCTGAATATTTTATGGAAAAAGCACCCACTGCGAATCAATTATAGAGTGGGTGTCCCAAATGCATTTTTCTTCAGGTTTTTTCGCGTATGGGCTCTAATTTCGATAAAATGGCATACAGGGTGTGCGATTTACAATTAATTTACGATCATGTGATATACGGTGTGTGCAATTTACAAGTTATTTTGCTGATTTCGATAAAACGTCATACAGGGTGTGCAATTTACAATGAGTTTACGATCGGGTGATATACAGGGTGTGCAATTTACAAGTACTTTTGTTTTTTTTTGCTTTCGGTTTTTTTCCTTCGATATTTCTCCGGGGTGTTTCGCGTGACTTCGAGTTTTTGCGCGCTTTCAAGTTATATGTATTCTCTCGGGATTTTTTCAGGTTCTTTTGGATTATTTGTGTTGCTTGGGGTTCTTTCGTGTTTTCTCGCGTTGTTTCGTGTAATTTCGGTTTCTTTCGTGTAACTTCGGTTTCTTTCGTGTTTCTTCGGATTCTTTCGTGTTTTTCGCGTTTCTTCGTGTTTTTTCCAGTTCTTTCAAGTTTTTTCGCTTTCAACGGGTATTTTGACGTGTTTAGTGTTTCTGCGCGCTTCATTGATGTATGGGCCCTATTGATCTGTGGTCTCTATTGATCTATGGTCTATATTGATCTATGGTCCCTTATGATCTATGGTCTATATTGATCCATGGGCCTATTGATCTACCCGCTTACTAGTCTAATATATTAAAATGATAAGATCGGGAACCAGAGAAAATTTTGACAGGTGGTCCCGTTAGGGGACCCGCGAGGCGTAGCCGAGCGTGAGACCCTGCAGGGCCGAACCCGGGCAATCTTAAAACAGATCGAAAAGGCGTATCCTCTTCTAGGAGAAGCGACCCCGAAAACCCCCGGGCGCTCTTAAAGTGCCCGAAATTTTCAAACGAAAATCGCGAAAATGACGTTTTCGCGAAATCGCCCAAAGTGCCTCAGAAAAAGGAAATAGGCTCCGAAGCCGAAAACGCCCAGCGTCCCGGCTCGCCACATATTCCGAGAGCGAGGACGTCCGGTTTCCTTAGAACCCATTAGAACTCCGGAGCCTCCCTATTTCTAGGCTAAAATCCCGTAAGTAAAACGGCAATTTTTAGTTTCGCCAGACCCGCGAAACGTCAAAATGACCCATGATGCTTTCGCTCCAGTGCGAGCGATACAAGCCTCAAAACTTATTTTCGGCGGTAGAAAATGAAACTTGAGGAAATTCCCCCATCTCCAGGTACCAATTTTCATATCCAAGTAGCGAGATAAGGCCGCGAATTCTTCATTCCAAATTCGGCAATTTACTCGATATTTCGATCAGAAGTGTCATAGTTTCTCATACGATTCCGATGATAGCCGAACGCGAGCTCCAAATTTGAAAATACGGCATCGATTTTTCGCTGGATATGGGCGGTGGAAGTTTTTTCCACCTTCCGAGCACTCGAATAAGAATCTACAGGAGATTCCGAATCTCTAGATACCACCCGCGATTCAAGACTCTTAAGAAAAACACCTCAAATATGCGTTTGAAAATCGTCATTTCAGGCTCTATTTTCGCGCCAATTCATTTTCGTCCTTGAAGAATGAACACAGATCGCGATGAATCGCTATACAGGCTGTGCTATCTCGAAAAAATCGCTATACAGGCTGTGCTTATGGAAAGCACTGATTTTCACCAGATTCTTTCTTCGAGAGATTTTCCGTCTGAATTTTTTATGGAAAAAGCACCCACTGCGAACCAATTAGAGAGTGGGATCTAATTTCGATAAAATGTCATACAGGGTGTGCGATTTACAATGAATTTACGATCATGTGATATTACGGGGTGCTCAATTTATAAGTAAATTTGATTTTTTTCGCGCAAATTCGAGTTTTTCGTGATTCTTCGGTGTGTTTCAGTTCTGAATTCGATAAAATATATTCGATTCATATACAGGGTGTCAGATCTGAGTAGCGCTGACATTCACCAGAGAATTTCTCTAGCTTTCGTGCTTTTCCGCGTAAGGGAGCTGAATTCAATGAAATGTCATACAGGGTGTGCCATTAACAATGAATTCGCGATCGATTGATATACAGGGTGTGCAATTTACAAGTTCTTTCGGTATTTTTGCACGCTTTCGGTTTTTTTGCTCCTCAGGGTTTCAAGCTTTCCTTCGAGTATTTTTGCGCTTTCGTTGATTGTGATTGTGCTCCTTCGAGGTTTTTTGAGTTCCTTTGGATTTTTTCGTTCTTTCGTGTTACTTTGGGTTCTATCATGTTTTTCGCGTTTTTTCGTATTTGGTCGGGTTCTTTCTTGGTGGAATGCACTGAACTTGAAACGATAGAGTTATAAACGATATTCTTTCGGTTTGTTTTTATGATGAAAGCACCCACTGCGAATCAAATATATACAGGGTGTCCCATATGCATTTTTCTTCAGGTTTTCTCATGAATGAGAGCTGATTTCGGTATAATGTCATACAGGGTGTGCGATTTAAAATGAATTTACGATCGGGTGATAAACGGGGTGAGCACTTTACAAGTTCTTCTGTTTTTTTTTGCGCGCGCTCAAGTTTTTCAAGTTTTTGTGTTCCTTCGGGTTGTTTTACGGAAAAATTATTTTCGAAACATATACGGGGTGTTACATAGAGCTCCATAGAATAATTTTGATACTTAATTCGTGGTAATTACTGAACTGAATAGAAGGACTAACAACGATATTCTCTTGGTTTTTAAAGCTAATCAATTGTATACTGATGTCTCATATGCATTTCTCTTCAAGTTTTCTCGCGAATGGGAGCTGATTTCGATAAAATGTCATACAAGGTGTGTGCAATTTACAATGAGATTACGTTCGGGTGATATACGGGGTGTGCAATTTACAAGTACTTTTGTGTTTCGGGTTTTTCAGGTTCCATTAGATTTTTCGTGTTACTTGGTGTTCTTTCGTGTTTTCTCCCGTTGTTTCGTGTAACTTCGGATTCTTTCGTCTTTCTTCGGATTCTTCTTGTTTTTTCGCGTTTCTTCGTGTTTTTCCAATACTTTTATGTTTTTTTCGCTTTCATCGGGTTTTTGACGTGTTTAGTGTTTCTGCGCGCTTCATTGATGTATGGGCCCTATTGATCTATGGTCTATATTGATCTATGGTCTATATTGATCCATGGGCCAATTGAACTACTGGCCTATTGAACTACTAGCCTATGGATCTACGGGCCTATTGATCTACCCGCTTACTAGTCTAATATATTAAAACGATAAGATCGGGGACCAGAGAAAATTTTGACAGGTGGTCCCGTTAGGGACCCGGAAAGCGTAGCTTTCCGAGCGGCCCGCAGGGCCGCTCGAGAGGGAATCTTAAAAAAAATCGAAAAAGCGAATCCTCCTCTAGGAGAAGCGACCCCGAAACCCCCAGGCGCTCTTAAAATGCCCGAAATTTTCGAAAGAAAATCGCGAAATCGACGATTTTCGCGAAATCGCCGAAAGTGTCCCCAAGGGGGAAGATCTCACGGACGAACGGGCCATTTCTCCGGCCGAGATCGGTCGCTTTTTCAAGAAAAAGACATTCCTCATAATGTGGTACCGGTACGGACCGCGGAGCCCCTCGAAATCTATACGAAAATTATGCATATAAACGGCAATTTTTAAACTCCTGACTTCCTGAAACGTCAAAAACCGCACCTACGTTTTCCCTCCGTGCCGGTCGAAAACGATATAAATCGCCCCGCGATCGGTAGAAAACGAATCTACGTGAAATTTCCCATCTCTGGGTACCTATTTCACATCCAAGTAGCGAGTCAAGGCCGGGGATATTCATTCCAAATTCGGCAATTTTCTCGATAATTGAGGAGAAGTGTCATATTTTATCATACGATTCCGATGATAGCCGAACGCGAGCTCCAAATTTGAAAATACGGCATCAATTTTTCGCTCGATATGGGCGATGGAAGATTTTTGCGCCGACCAAACACTCGAATAAGAATCTACAGGAGATTCCGAATCTCTAGATACCACCCGGATTCACGACTCTCAAGAAAAGTACCCTCAAATATGCGTTTGAAAATCGTCATTTCAGGCTCTATTTTCGCGCTAATTCATTTTCGTCCTTGAAGAATGCACACAGATCGCGATGAATCGCTATACAGGCTGTGCTATCTCGAAAAAATCGCTATACAGGCTGTGCTTATGGAAAGCACTGATTTTCACCAGATTCTTTCTTCGAGAGATTTCGTGTTACTTAGGGTTCTATCATGTTTTCCGCGTTTTTTTTCGTATTTGGTCGGTTTCTTTCTTGGTGGAATGCACTGAATTCGAAACGATAGAGTTATAAACGATATTCTTTCGGTTTGTTTTTTATGAAGAAAGCACCCACTGCGAATCAATTATATACGGGGTGTCCCATATGCATTTTTCTTCAAGTTCTCTCGCGAATGGGAGCTGATTTCGGTATAATGTCATACAGGGTGTGCGACTCACAATGAATTTGCGATCGGGTGATATACGGGGTGTGCAATTTACAAGTTAATTTGATTTTTTTTGCGCAAATTGTTTTTTCAGGTTTTTTGTGTTCCTTCGGGCTTTTTACGGAAAAATTATCTTCGAAACATATACGGTGTGTTACATAGGAGCTCCATAGAATAATTTTGATACTTCCTTCGTGGTAATTACTGAACTCGAATAGATGGAGTTACAACGATATTCTTTTGGTTTTTTTTTCACTGCTAATCAATTGTAAACTGAGTGTCTCATATGCATTCTCCTTCAAGTTTTCTCGCGAATGGGAGCTGATTTCGATAAAATATCATACAAGGTGTGCAATTTACAATGAGTTTACGATCGGGTGATATACGGGGTGTGCAATTTACAAGTACTTTTGTGTTTCGGGTTTTTTCAGGTTCCATTAGATTTTTTGTGTTACTTGGTGTTCTTTCGTGTTTTCTCGCGTTGTTTCGTGTAATTTCGGTTTCTTTCGTATAACTTCGGTTTCTTTCGTCTTTCCTCGGATTCTTCCGTGTTTTTCGCGTTTCTTCGTGTTTTTCCAATACTTTCTATGATTTTTCGCTTTCATCGGGTTTTTTGACGTGTTTAGTGTTTCTGCGCGCTTCATTTATGTATGAGCCCTATTGATCTATGGTCTATATTGATCTATGGTCTATATTGATCCATGGGCCAATTGAACTACTGGCCTATTGAACTACTGGCCTATGGATCTACGGGCCTATTGATCTACCCGCTTACTAGTCTAATATATTAAAATGATAAGATCAGGAACCAGAGAAAAATTTGACAGGTGGTCCCGTCAGGGACCCGGAAAGCGTAGCTTTCGAGCAGCCCGCAGGGCCGCTCGAGAGGGAATCTTAAAACAGATCGAAAAGGCGAATCCTCCTCTAGGAGGAGAAGCGACCCCGAAACCTCCGGGCGCTCTTAAAGTGCCCGAAATTTTCGAAAGAAAATCGCGAAAATGACGTTTTTCGCGAAATCTCCCAAAGTGCCCCGGAAAAAGGAAATAGGCTCCGAAGCCGAAACGCCCAGCGTCCCGGACTCGCCACATATTCCGAGAGCGAGGACGTCCGGTTTCCTTAGAACCCATTAGAACTCCGGAGCCCCCTATTTCTAGGCTGAAATCCCGCAAGTAAAACGGCAATTTTAGTTTCGCCAGCCCCGCGAAACGTCAAAATCGCCCATGATGCTTTCGCTCAATGCGGGCGATACAAGCCTCTAAACGCATTTTCGGCGGTAGAAAATGAAACTTGAGGAAATTTCCCTTCTCCAGGTACCAATTTTCATATCCAAGTAGCGATATAAGGCCGCGAATTCTTCATTCCAAATTCGGCAATTTACTCGATATTTCGATCAGAAGTGTCATAGTTTCTCATACGATTCCGATGATAGCCGAACGCGAGCTCCAAATTTGAAAATACGGCATCGATTTTTCGCTGGATATGGGCGGTGGAAGATTTTTTCCACCTCCCGAGCACTCGAATAAGAATCTACAGGAGATTCCGAATCTCTAGATACCACCCGCGATTCAAGACTCTTAAGAAAAACACCTCAAATATGCGTTTGAAAATCGTCATTTCAGGCTCTATTTTCGCGCCAATTCATTTTCGTCCTTGAAGAATGAACACAGATCGCGATGAATCGCTATACAGGCTGTGCTATCTCGAAAAAATCGCTATACAGGCTGTGCTTAAGGAAAGCACTGATTTTCACCAGATTCTTTCTTCGAGAGATTTTCCGTCTGAATTTTTTATGGAAAAAGCACCCACTGCGAACCAATTAGAGAGTGGGATCTAATTTCGATAAAATGTCATACAGGGTGTGCGATTGACAATGAATTTACGATCATGTGATATTACGGGGTGCTCAATTTATAAGTAAATTTGATTTTTTTCGCGCAAATTCGAGTTTTTCGTGATTCTTCGGTGTGTTTCAGTTCTGAATTCGATAAAATATATTCGATTCATATACAGGATATCAGATCTGAGTAGCGCTGACATTCACCAGAGTTTTTCTCTAGCTTTCGTGCTTTTCCGCGTAAGGGAGCTGAATTCAATGAAATGTCATACAGGGTGTGCCATTAACAATGAATTCGCGATCGATTGATATACAGGGTGTGCAATTTACAAGTTCTTTCGGTATTTTTTGCACGCTTTCGGTTTTTGTGCTCCCTCGGGGTTTCAAGCTTTCCTTCGAGTATTTTTGCGCGCTTTCGTTGATTTTGTGCTCCTTCGAGGTTTTTTGAGTTCCTTTGGATTTTTTTCGTTCTTTCATGTTACTTTGGGTTCTATCATGTTTTTTCGCGTTTTTTCGTATTTGGTCGGGTTCTTTCTTGGTGGAATGCACTGAACTTGAAACGATAGAGTTATAAACGATATTCTTTCGGTTTGTTTTTATGATGAAAGCACCCACTGCGAATCAAATATATACGGGGTGTCCCATATGCATTTTTCTTCAGGTTTTCTCATGAATGAGAGCTGATTTCGGTATAATGTCATACAGGGTGTGCGATTCAAAATGAATTTACGATCGGGTGATATACGGGGTGAGCACTTTACAAGTTCTTCTGTTTTTTTGCGCGCGCTCAAGTTTTTTCAAGTTTTTGTGTTCCTTCGGAATGTTTTACGGAAAAAATTATTTTCGAAACATATACGGGGTGTTACATAGGAGCTCCATAGAATAATTTCGATACTTAATTCGTGGTAATTACTGAACTCGAATAGATGGACTAACAACGATATTCTCTTGGTTTTTTTTCAAAGCTAATCAATTGTATACTGAGTGTCTCATATGCATTTCTCTTCAAGTTTTCTCGCGAATGGGAGCTGATTTCGATAAAATGTCATACAAGGTGTGCAATTTACAATGAGATTACGTTCGGGTGATATACGGGGTGTGCAATTTACAAGTACTTTTGTGTTTCGGGTTTTTTGCAGGTTCCATTAGATTTTTCGTGTTACTTGGTGTTCTTTCGTGTTTTC
This sequence comes from Micraspis discolor, assembly GCA_030674115.1. Taxonomy (NCBI): domain Eukaryota; kingdom Metazoa; phylum Arthropoda; class Insecta; order Coleoptera; family Coccinellidae; genus Micraspis; species Micraspis discolor. The sequence goes on along the minus strand of JARTUT010001024.1, from coordinate 21,155 downwards.
TCGCGTTGTTTCATGTAATTTCGGTTTCTTTCGTCTTTCTTCGTGATTCTTCTTTGTTTTTTTTCGCGTTTCTTCGTGTTTTATCCAATACTTTTATGTTTTTCGCTTTCATCGGGTTTTTGACGTGTTTAGTGTTTCTGCGCGCTTCATTGATGTATGGGCCCTATTGATCTATGGTCTATATTGATCTATGGTCTATATTGATCCATGGGCCAATTGAACTACTGGCCTATTGAACTACTGGCCTATGGATCTACGGGCCTATTGATCTACCCGCTTACTAGTCTAATATATTAAAATGATAAGATCGGGGACCAGAGAAAATTTTGACAGGTGGTCCCGTTAGGGACCCGGAAAGCGCAGCTTTCCTTGCGGCCCGCAGGGCCGCTCGAGAGGGAATCTTAAGAAAAATCGAAAGGCGTATCCTCCTCTAAGAGAAGCGACCGCGAAACCCCCGGCGCTCCTCCAAGTGCCCGAAATTTTCGAAAGAAAATCGCGAAAATGACGTTTTTCGCGAAATCGCCAAAACTGTCCCCAAGGGGAAGATCTCACGGACGAACGGGGCCATTTCTCCGGCCGAGATCGGTCGCTTTTTCAAGAAAAAGACATTCCTCATAATGTGGTACCGGTACGGACCGCGGAGCCCCTCGAAATCTATACGAAAATTATGCATAAAAAACGGCAATTTTTAAACTCCCGACTTCCCTGAAACGTCAAAAACCGCACCTACGTTTTCCTTCCGTGCCGGTCGAAAACGATATAAATCGCCCCGCGATCGGTAGAAAACGAATCTACGTGAAATTTCCCATCTCTGGGTACCAATTTCCACATCCAAGTAGCGAGTCAAGGCCGGGGATATTCATTCCAAATTCGGCAATTTTCTCGATAATTCGAGGAGAAGTGTCATATTTTATCATACGATTCCGATGATAGCCGAACGCGAGCTCCAAATTTGAAAATACGGCATCAATTTTTCGCTCGATATGGGCGGTCGAAGATTTTTCAGGCCTTCCAAATGCTCGATTAAGAATCTACAGGAGATTCCGAATCTCTAGAGACCACTCACGTTTCACGAATCGCGAGAAAAACACCTCAAATATGCGTTTGAAAATCGTCATTTCAGGCTCTATTTTCGCGCTAATTCATTTTCGTCCTTGAAGAATGCACACAGATCGCGATGAATCGCTATACAGGCTGTGCTATCTCGAAAAAATCGCTATACAGGCTGTGCTTATGGAAAGCACTGATTTTCACCAGATTCTTTCTTCGAGAGATTTCGTGTTACTTAGGGTTCTATCATGTTTTCCGCGTTTTTCGTATTCGGTTGGTTTCTTTCTTGGTGGAATGCACTGAACTCGAAACGATAGAGTTATAAACGATATTCTTTCGGTTTGTTTTTTATGAAGAAAGCACCACTGCGAATCAATTATATACGGGTGTCCCATATGCATTTTTCTTCAAGTTCTCGCGAATGGGAGCTGATTTCGGTATAATGTCATACAGGGTGTGCGATTCACAATGAATTTGCGATCGGGTGATATACGGGTGTGCAATTTACAAGTTAATTTGATTTTTTTTGCGCAAATTCGAGTTTTTGTGTTGTTTCGGGGTGTTTGGATCTTAATTCGATAAAATATATTCGATGCATATACAGGGTGTCAGATCTGAGTAGCGCTGATATTCACCAGAGTTTTTCTCAGCTTTCGTGCTTTTCCGCGTAAGGGAGCTAAATTCAATGAAATCTCATACAGGGTGTGCCATTAACAATGATTTCGCGATCGATTGATATACAGGGTGTGCAATTTAAAAGTTCTTTCATTATTTTTTGCACGCTTTCGGTTTTTTGTGCTCCTTCTTTCTTCGAGTTTTTTTGCGCGCTTTCGGTGATTTTGGTTCCTTTTTCGGTTCCTTTGGATTTTTTTTTCGTTCATTCGTGGTACTACGGGTTCTTTCAAGTTTTTCCGTGTTTCGTCGGGTTCTTTCTTCGTGGAATGCACCGAACTTGAAACGATAGAGTTAAAACGATATTCTTTCGGTTTGTTTCTTATGATGAAAGCACCCACTGCAAATCAATTATATACTGGGTGTCCCATATGCATTTTTCATCATGTTTTTTCACGTGTGAAAGCTAATTTCGGTAAAATGTCATACAGGGTGTGCGATTTACAATGAATTTGAGATCGGGTGATATACGGGGTGACCACTTTACAAGTTCTTCTGTTTTTTGCGCGCTCTCAAGTTTTTTCAAGTTTTTGTGTTCCTTCGGGTTTTTTACGGAAAAATTATTTTCGAAACATATACGGGGTGTTACAAAGGAGCTCCATAGAATAATTTTGATACTTAATTCGTGGTAATTACTGAACTCGAATAGATGGACTAACAACGATATTTTTTGGTTTTTTTTCAAGCTAATCAATTGTATACTGAGTGTCTCATATGCATTTCTCTTCAAGTTTTCTCGCGAATGGGAGCTGATTTCGATAAAATGTCATACAAGGTGTGCAATTTACAATGAGATTACGTTCGGGTGATATACGGGGTGTGCAATTTACAAGTACTTGTGTGTTTCGGGTTTTTTTCAGGTTCCATTAGATTTTTCGTGTTACTTGGTGTTCTTTCGTGTTTTCTCGCGTTGTTTCGTGTAATTTCGGTTTTTTTCGTCTTTCTTTCTTTCGGATTCTTCTTCCTGTTTTTTCGCGTTTCTTCGTGTTTTTCCAATACTTTCTATGTTTTTCGCTTTCATCGGGTTTTTTGACGTGTTTAGTGTTTCTGCGCGCTTCATTGATGTATGGGCCCTATTGATCTATGGTCTATATTGATCTATGGTCTATATTGATCCATGGGCCAATTGAACTACTGGCCTATTGAACTACTGGCCTATGGATCTACGGGCCTATTGATCTACCCGCTTACTAGTCTAATTAATAATAAAGTAATAAGATCGGGGACCAGAGAAAAAAATCGAAACGGGTCCCGTCAGGGACCCGGAAAGCGCAGCTTTCCGAGCGGCCCGCAGGGCCGCTCGAGAGGGAATCTTAAAACAGATCGAAAAGGCGAATCCTCCTCTAGGAGAAGCGACCCCGAAACCCCCTCCGGGCGCTCTTAAAGTGCCCGAAATTTTCGAAAGAAAATCGCGAAATCGGCCATTTTCGCGAAATCGCCCAAAGGCGAAAAACGGGCGAAAGTACTCCTATGAAGCCGGAGCATCTCGCGGGGAGATCGGTCGCTTTTTCTGGACGAAGAACGTCCCCATACGTGGCTACGAGCTCAGCCGCGGAGCCCCGGAATCTATACGAAAATTATGCATATAAAACGGCAATTTTAGACTCGCGACTTCCTGAAACGTCAAAAACAGCACCTACGTTTTCCTCCGTGCCGCTCGAAAACGATATAAATCGCCCCGCGATCGGTAGAAAACGAATCTACGTGAAATTTCCCATCTCTGGGTACCAATTTTCACATCCAAGTAGCGAGTCAAGGCCGCGAATTCTTCATTCGAAATTCGGCAATTTCTACGGTGAAATGAGGCAAAATGTCAGAATTTCTCATACGATTCCGATGATAGCCGAACGCGAGCTCCAAATTTGAAAATACGGCATCAATTTTTCGCTCGATATGGGCGGTCGAAGATTTTTCAGGCCTTCCAAATGCTCGATTAAGAATCTACAGGAGATTCCGAATCTCTAGATACCTACCACTTTTCGTGAATCGCAAGAAAAACACCTCAAATATGCGTTTGAAAATCGTCATTTCAGGCTCTATTTTCGCGCTAATTCATTTTCGTCCTTGAAGAATGCACACAGATCGCGATGAATCGCTATACAGGCTATGCTATCTCGAAAAAATCGCTATACAGGCTGTGCTTATGGAAAGCACTGATTTTCACCAGATTCTTTCTTCGAGAGATTTCGTGTTCATGTTTTCCGCGTTTTTTCGTATTTGGTCGGTTTCTTTCTTGGTGGAATGCACTGAACTCGAAACGATAGAGTTATAAACGATATTCTTTCGGTTTGTTTTTCATGAAGAAAGCACCCACTGCGAATCAATTATATACGGGGTGTCCCATATGCATTTTTCTTCAAGTTCTCTCGCGAATGGGAGCTGATTTCGGTATAATGTCATACAGGGTGTGCGATTCACTTTGAATTTGCGATCGGGTGATATACGGGTGTGCAATTTACAAGTTAATTTGATTTTTTTACGCAAATTCGAGTCTTTGTGTTGTTTCGGGAGTTTTGGATCTTAATTCGATAAAATATATTCGATTCATATACAGGGTGTCAGATCTGAGTAGCGCTGACATTCACCAGAGTTTTTCTCCAGCTTTTGTGCTTTTCCGCGTAAGGGAGCTTAATTCAATGAAATCCCATACAGGGTGTGCCATTAACAATGATTTCGCGATCGATTGATATACAGGGTGTGCAATTTAAAAGTTCTTTCATTATTTTTTGCACGCTTTCGGTTTTTGTGCTCCTCGGGGTTTTAAGCTTTCCTTCGAGTTTTTTTGCGCGCTTTCGGTGATTTTGTGCTCCTTCGGGGTTTTTCGGTTCCTTTGGATATTTTTCGTTCATTCGTGGTACTTCGGGTTCTTTCAAGTTTTTCCGTGTTTCGTCGGGTTCTTTCTTCGTGGAATGCACCGAACTTGAAACGATAGAGTTAAAACGATATTCTTTCGGTTTGTTTCTTATGATGAAAGCACCCACTGCAAATCAATTATATACTGGGTGTCCCATATGCATTTTTCATCATGTTTTTTCACGTGTGAAAGCTAATTTCGGTAAAATGTCATACAGGGTGTGCGATTTACAATGAATTTGCGATCGGGTGATATACGGGGTGAGCACTTTACAAGTTCTTCTGTTTTTTGCGCGATCTCAAGTTTTTCAGGTTTTTTGTGTTCCTTCGGGTTTTTTTACGGAAAAAATTATCTTCGAAACATATACGGTGTGTTACATAGAGCTCCATAGAATAATTTTGATACTTCCTTCGTGGTAATTACTGAACTCGAATAGATGGAGTTACAACGATATTCTTTTTGGTTTTTTTTCACTGCTAATCAATTGTATACTGAGTGTCTCATATGCATTCTCCTTCAAGTTTTCTCGCGAATTGGAGCTGATTTCGATAAAATGTCATACAAGGTGTGCAATTTACAATGAGTTTACGATCGGGTGATATACGGGGTGTGCAATTTACAAGTACTTTTGTGTTTCGGGTTTTTTTCAGGTTCCATTAAATTTTTTGTGTTACTTGGTGTTCTTTCGTGTTTTCTCGCGTTGTTTCGTGTAATTTCGGTTTCTTTCGTGTAACTTCGGTTTCTTTCGTCTTTCTTCGGATTCTTCCGTGTTTTTCGCGTTTCTTCGTGTTTTTTCCAATACTTTTATGATTTTTCGCTTTCATCGGGTTTTTGACGTGTTTAGTGTTTCTGCGCGCTTCATTGATGTATGAGCCCTATTGATCTATGGTCTATATTGATCTATGGTCTATATTGATCTATGGTCTATATTGATCCATGGGCCAATTGAACTACTGGCCTATTGAACTACTGGCCTATGGATCTACGGGCCTATTGATCTACCCGCTTACTAGTTCATAGTATATAACCTTACTAGCAAGGTAAGAGGGTTTTACTCGCCTGCTGCTCGTCAGTTACCTCCTTGAGCAAGTAAAATCCGTTACCTTGCGTGTATTGTTTTATATTTTATTTGTTTCTTATTTGTAAAATGGTTAGATAAATTCCAAAAATTCTCAATAATTTGTCGCAAATGTCGTAAGATATGGAAGCGTTGCCATGAACATGTCTGTTTATTTTTCTTTACATTTGTTTTAGCGAAAGCGAAAATGAATGTACCGAAAGAAATTATTGAGGCAGCCAGCAGTGTAACTTCAAGTTTATTACCTGCAAAATCAGCTTTAAGATACGACCACTTCAAAAGTGGCAAAACAAAAATAGGGTGATAAAATAGATGTTTTGTTGGTCTACTTGAATAAACTATCAGCTAGATTCAGCCCTAATACTTTATGGGCAAAATGGTTTATGCTGAAAAACTGCTTGGAAGTGAAAGAGAATGCCCCTCTTCGTAGGTTTGTTTTCCTTGAAAAATTTATTGAAAAATGACATTTAGTTGTCATTTGCAGATTTCAGAAGGTAATAGCGTTTCTGAAACGAAAAAATGAGCGTTATACGCCAAAAAGGCCAAGGTATTAAGTAAAGAAGAGGCTGAACAATTTATTTCACATGCTCCTGATGACCAGTGGTTGCTGGCGAAAATAGTAACATTTGGGATTTTTGGATGTTGTCGATGAGACGGAATTCTCTCCTTAAACATGAATGATGTAGAAGATATGGGAAAATACGTTATTGTGACATTGCGGCAAACAAAACATTTAACAACAAGAAGATTCACCATCACCGATGATGGCTGCAGCTTCAAGCCCTGCGTGTTATACAAAAATATGTAAAACTTCGGCCTCCTGGAACAGAAAGCATAAGATTTTTTTTGACCTACCGACATGGAAAGCGCATTTCCCTTAATGCTGGCCAGCACACTATTGGCGGTGTCCCAAAGCAAAAGCGAAATAAAGCGAAATATTTAGGTTTGAAAGACCCAGAGTTATACACCGGCCACTGTTTTCGCAGAACTGGAGCCACTATGGTTGCAGATTCGGGTGGAGATATTTTAGCACTAAAGCGTGCAGGGGGGTGGAAGAGCACCGAAAATGCGATGAGTTATGTCGATGATTCGGTCAACAAAAAAATCGAAATGTCTAGCAAATTATTTGGTAGTAAGGAGAGTACAAATGTTCTGCAGTCCTCGAGTTCAGCAGTTTTTGAGTCAACAGATGGTTCATCACCATCAGTATCAACTGTTTCATCATAAAAAATCTGTGCTACTGGAAATTACAATTGTACCATAATTTTCAACATATATGACGATAAAACAAAATTTTCTGATGTAAATAATACTCAGAAATAGTCAGTTTTTGGGAAACAAATATAGTATATTATATACCGCGGGACTGAAGTAGTACATTTAATCCTGAAGGTAAAGTTTATGACCCGACCACAGGGAGGGCCATAATTTACCTGAAGGATTAAATGTACTTCAGTCGCAAGGTATATACGATACTTTTCGTACTTCCGGTATGATTTTATTAATTATTTCAATAATTTCAATCAGTTTTTTCTCTCTTCAACTCATCTAATAAATTGTCTTTAAAATAAGTTACCATAGTAACATTGCGTTGTGACAATTATATATATTTAGAAACCTTGTCATTACTAGTGTCATTGTAAAGAAACATTGTTATTGATAATTATTGGTATCATGAGTGAAGAAGGTGTATCTGATATTGATAAAAGAGCAGCCGAAGTAGGTGAAGAATTGTTACCACCGAAATCTAGAAGACTATACGAGCCGCAGTACGATGCTTTTAAAAAGTGGTGTTGCTTAAAAAAATGTGAGACAACCTACTGAAAATGCGCTGTTTAGTCTACTTCAGTGATAAATCAAAAGCGGTTTGTGCCTCAACTCTCTGGGCACATTACTCAATGCTGAAATCGGTTATTAACATTAGAGAAGATATTGATATAAGTAAATTTCCAAAATTATTAGCTTTTTTGAAGAGAAGAAATGAGGGATTTAAGCCAAAGAAGTCAAGAATTCTCACGTCTGAGCAGGTAGATCAGTTCTTACGGGAGGCTCCGGATGATAAATATTTAATGCTTAAGGTAAATTTGGAAATGTGTTTATATTCAGAAATTTTAAGAAATCAATTTTTTTGTAGGTTGCACTTATTTTGGGCGTTGCGGGAGCTTGTCGTGGAAAAGAGTTGGTTGATTTAGAAATCGACGATGTGAGAGATTTGGGCGATTGCTTCCTAATTGCGATTAGAAACACCAAAAATAAAATTGACCGAAATTTTGTGATCAAAAATTCAAAATTTTTGTTCAATACATCAATAAAGAATGTACTACGCGAGTAGTAGGAAAAAACATGTTTGGTACATTTCCACGGCGAATAGCAGCTTTCTTGAAATTAGAAAATGCGACGTCTTATACGGGACATTGCTTTAGACGCACATCTGCGTCTTTGTTAGCTGATTCGGGAGCAACAATAGACGTGCTGAAGAGACATGGCCGAGGGATATATTGAATCGTCTATTAAAAATAAACAAAAAATTTCAGATAAAATATTTGGTCAAGTCGCCGATTCGTCCACTATAGTTATGCCACAGTCCTCATTCTCGCTTCCTTCCGCAGGATCTTCGAGACAAACACCAGTTCAATATGATAAGGACCTATCTGTTACTCGTCAGTTACCTGCTGCATTAACCCAGGAAAGACTGGTCAATATGACGAACTGTCACAATATTAATTTGAATATTAACGTTAATTACCATTTTAATTAATTGTATTTTTCAATAAAATATCCCTTAAATTCGTTTGTTTGTGATTTAATCGTTCCGGAAGTTTCGTCAATATTTAATCCCGGAGGGATTAAATGTGACACTTTAGTACCTGTCACAAGGGAGTGAAGTTGTCACTTTAGGCCCGGAAGTACGAAAAAATTATTATTTGTGATGCTCGAAATATAAATGAATATACGGTACCTACCCTTTTGTTTTTACTTGAATAGAAGTATTCAATTCTACCTAAGAATTACTCATTTTTAATCCAAACTGCGCATTCTCCGATGTCAGAAGAAGTTATTCCTCATTACTGAAAGACAAAATTGTGAGTTGCGGTATATCTCTAATAACACAAATAATAGATGCAAGAAATCTATAATGAATAGGAGAGATACTCAAAAAATTGCAACGCTCAACCAATTCAATTACTCCTTTGTGAACACCGCCAAAACACACCATATGTACAAAATTAGCACCTCCAATATGTTCTCACGAAGTCTATTCTTTCGCCACGTAATATGAATAGTTCAAGGAAACGAGATCACAAAAAGCATATTATTGAACAACGGCAATCATTGTGGAGTGTTTCGATCGAAAGATGCTGATTACTACCTTGCATCAACCAAAATCTCAACATATTATCACTTTCATCATGGCCAATCTACGTTCCAGAATTTCAAAACAACACTTTCATTACTTGTGCCAGTTATCGTACAGCCAAATTCGTTATAATCATAATTGAATAGATGGTATCAATCAAAACGCCTATTACACCAGCACTGAGGGAATGAATCTCAAACATTCCTTTGAGTACACACGTAAGAAGCACGTAGTTTCCTTGAAAAATTGGCCTGGTTTACGACTACTACTATTAGGCTAGTCAACTAGGTAAAAAGGTAAGAAATGAGATAACCCTTGGAACGGTGCAATGCAAAAACCAAATCAATGAACAAATATCCTTGTACCTTCTCAGAGCTTAATTTAGTTTTATTTCAATCATAAACTTTGTCCGCTTGAAATAAGCTAACATCATACTAATAAACCTAATTTCTTTAATGAAAATTCACATATTTTGATTAAAGAAATGCCTATGGGATGCTTTTGCTGCTAAATATAGAAATTGATTCAATAGCCCCGTTCCACAAAGTCAAGTCATAGCTTTCAAAGTAGAAAATTCATAGACGCCAATTTTGATGTTGAAAAATTTTAAGTGGAGCGCCAATTTAAAGGACTATCAAGAGTAAGACCAAGCAATTGCTTCACCCATACTTGAACCTTTGCTCCCACCGATAAACAAATGTTGCGTTTTATCTTTATTCGAATACAAGTTGTTTGTGGTAAGCTAATTTCTCCGCTCTACTAATATGAGCTTTTGCCTCATCAACCGTTCTTGCAAAAGCCAACAACGATGAATCGTCCACAAACAAAACTGAAAGATAGGGCAACAAAGTACTGGGAAAATCATTTATATATATAATGAAAAATAACGGCCCCAGAACAGATCCTTGGGACACGCCAATACTCACTACAAGGCTTTCGGAAACTATCCCATAAACCTGAGCAACTTGACATCGATCATCCAAATATGATCTTAGTAAAGTGTGTCCCATCTAGCGTTTCGAATTAAAACTAACGATAATTTGACATTGGAGACGTCAACTGTCATCGTCACATATTAAGTAATAAGTCTGACATTTATGAAATGGGTCGCTATTTGCTTGAGGGAAGTTGGGAAATATCAAAAAATTATTTCCAAAGTGGCGAATCGCCAACGCAAACTGTGCAAAATTTGAAAAAAAATTTTGAGAAAAAAGATTTGCCATCGGAGGCATATGTGCGGAAACTTGTGACTCGTGTGCACGAAACTGGATCACTGTTGGATAAAACAACACGTAAATGTCCATTTCCAGCGGGGTCAACCGAAAACATCGCTGCGGTTGAACAAAGTGTTCGTGAACGGCCATCCACATCGATTCGTCATTGAGTGCAAGAGTTGGACCTTTCTTGGTCAACTACGCACCGAATTTTGCACAAAGACCTTGCCCTGAAGCCATATAAAGTTCAATTGGCCCAACAGCTAAAGCCTATTGATCATCCGAACCGTCTACGGTTCGCAAATTGGGCTAAAGATCATTTGGTCGAAGATGGGGAATTTTATCGAAAAATCATCTTTTCCGACGATACTCATTTCCACCTCGGCGGTTATGTATATATGTATATAAACAAAACTGCCGTATATGGGGCACAGAAAACCCGCACGTCGTCGAGGAGAAACCGATGCATCCAAAACGAGTGACTGTTTGGTGCGGATTTTGGTCCAACGCCATCATCGGCCCATTTTTCTTCGAAAATGATGAAGGAGTGTTATGTTAACTGATTGGCTCTTCGGTGAAATGGAAGAGTATGATTTGGACGATATTTGGTTTCAACAGGGCGTGGTTACGTGCCATACAGCCCATACTACGGTCGATGTTTTGCGCCCCATCTTCGAAAATCGCATAATCAGCAAAAATGGTGATGTGAATTGGCCTCCAAGAAGCTGCGATGTAACACCGTTATATTATTACCTTTGGGGAGCGGTCAAAGACGTTTGTTACGCCAACAAGCCAAGCACGATTGATGACATGAAATTAAAGTTGCCATTGCTGCCATAAGACCAGTAAAAATCGAAAATTTACTGAAAAATTGGACTGATCGAATGGGGTACTGCCAAGTAAGCCGTGGTGGACATTTGACCGAAATCATTTCTCACAAATAATTTCATGAATTATGCTTTCAAATAAATGTTTGATCATTGAAATCTATTCAGCCGTTCTTTTTTTATAGCCTTTTCAAATTCGAAATTTTCCGTAGGAAACCCTTTAGCTCAAGTGCAACTCCATAGTTCTCCAGCATTGAAAATAAAATGCTATGTGAGACACAGTCAAAGGTTCTCGATAGATCAATACAATCAAGTCCCACAATTTCACCTCTCTCGAGAGCCCCCACAATGCTTCTAATAGCATGTACGATTTGTATACGCTGTTGCAAGCTGTACGACCCCCCTTTTTAGAATTGCCATACCTTCTACTTGTCAAATGTGAAAATGACAAAAAAAAAAAAGATTGACATCTTAGCTGTAAAAATATAAAATCCCTATTGAAAGACCTTTTACCTACCTATGCAGAACTGTCCGCCGTCAACACAGCCGCGTGACGCGAAACTGGTAGTGTGTGTCGGCCATTAGGACGTGGCACGGATCCCGTGCTTTTGTTTCGCGGCGTGACCTTTCATACTTGTCAATTAACATCAAAATACCACGGGCCGCTAAGCGTCGATCAGTTAAGGACCGATTGGGCAATATTTATTGGTTCTATTAGAATATTAAGCAACCGGTTCGTTCCAGAAAAAGGCTAATGAATAAATTGACAGCCACGTTAATAAGGTAATGGCTTTGCTCTTATCTTCTCGCCAGCTCTTGCGCTATGGTTCAATTAAATGCATTGTTGCTGATTGTGCGAGTGTGTTGTGAATTTTCAATGAGTCCAATTAAAGCCGCGATGGGAAATCGGGAAAAAGCATGCTTGTTTGATTGACACTATCGCATCGTCATATCTTTATGTGTTGGTTTAGTAGGTACAGGTAGTTTTTTTGGGAATCATCGTCACTTTCTCTGCTCGATTAAGAGGTTGTTCAGATTTATAATCACCCGGTTATCGCCACATATCGAAGTCGATGTCGATATCTTCTTGCCTCATTCAGTGTTACATAATTCTGGATGATGATAATAAATCCGAGACATGACATAAAGCGTTAAACATGAAATGACAAGCGTTGAAAAGTTACTCCATATTCAAATTCAGTTCAAAAACTATGCAAGAAGACTGACGTTATTCCGTACGAGCACCCGAATTATGGTTGAAATTTGAAGTAGTTCTCCTGCAATAGAATATAGATGTGTTCTATGCCAGTTATCTGTGTTCCGCGAAGCTTACCTCGAACGGTCAGCGTAGTTTTTCTCTCTGTCGAGATCAGATGCCGATCATCTTCTGTAGTAATTATTGAAATCAATATCTAAAAGTGACTCTTATGGGGAGAGATACATAACCATTCTCGGTTAGTGTTTATTACCTCCCAGGAACCGAAATTTTAGTTCTTTTTGGCACTTTAACATGCGAGCACGTTTTTGCATTGACTGCTTCTAATGATCCCCACAATATGACTTCTTCATGGTTTAATTTGTTAAGATAATTTAATTTTACTATGATTTGTTACATACTTGTCTGAAAGAGATCGAGAAGGAGCCTTGTTATACATGCACTTGCAGTTTCTAATGATCTTTCGTTCATCCTGATATAGCTCCTCTTTGGGCGCCAAATTATATCATATTACGAGGCCAAAGACAAATGCTAGTTCAAGATTGAGATGCATTCCACGATGAGAGATTAAATCATATCCAGTCCCAGGTTCGAGCAGTACATTATTGGAGCCTGTTGAAAATTGCCTATAAATTTGTGATTTTTTTTATCTCTTATTTTTTCCACTAGTGTATTAAGAACATTTTTATTTATCTATTTATTCTGAAGCAACGATAAAAACGGGAAAATTTCCCACTTATAAATCAAACAACATTCAAATTAACAAGCATGGAGCTCACAAACAACTTTTAAGCACCAAGCATGAAAGCAGTAAACAGATTTTTTTCTTAACAAAATCGGTTATCGAAGGACCAAATCATTTTCTAATTGGTAGTTTCCTGGTGTTAATGATCATGGATGCCTGTTACACCTTGCGAAAATTCATTAAGAATATCCAACCAGAAGTTTGTTCTTCTCAAGTGTAGAGCCGAAAAATTAAATTCATGAATCCCCGGCACTGATATCTGTCATTACCATCACATTTCAGGCATGCACAAAAGTCGTTAAGACATGCGAACTGTTGATGACTTGAAATTCATAGAAAAGTAGTCTTAATCCTTTTATTTTTAGGATTTGCGTTGGAAAAGAGCATTTGGTCTGTACTTATAGGATCATATATATCTCTCAATTGAACAAAAACTTTCATGAATTTTTCAAATTCGTATCTCATAAGACAAGCCATGGTGAATTCCCCTCACGAATGAGAAGTGATAACGGTGTGGCTTCTGCTCCTTAAGATATAGGTAATTTATTTGCTCAATTTTTTAGCGATGCTTTCGAGTCGTCTACTGGTGGTCACGATATTACTACTGAAGTGCAAACCAGTTATAATAATTGAAGTCGCCAAATATTCGTTAGTTTCGAAAAACATTCCTAGATAATGTAATGTATAATATTTAGGTTGTAGAAAGAATTTTAATTCTTATATTTCAATATTTTTTATGATATATCATGCTGTCAAACTGTGAGTGCTTTATTGGGTTCTTACCTGTTTGTACTCCTATTCTCTTAAATAAATAAATAAGTAAATTGAATTTTTTCATCGGCAAGGAGACAAAATCTTAAAAAAATTGTGAAAACCCAATGAAGTAAACATAGTTCTCATCTAAATGGGGTTATTTTCTTTCACTATCAAGATCACCAGTAATATTTCAAGTGCATTTGCCACTAATGTTTGCATATTTATTATTAGAAGACCCTGGGAAACGAAATGATTAGTGAAAACCTGAAGTTTTGATTTTGTTGTTCGAAACAATAAATAATGTACCCACAAAATTTTATAACCCTCCGCAGTTAAGGTGGTAAAATGGTTTCATAACTCTGGATGATAAATTCCAAATGGATTGAAATTTTGAACTAAAATTCAGTAAATAATTATAGAGCAAGAGCCCGTGAGTGCCAGACCTTCGGATTTTTATAAAGGCTGAAAATTTTTCTATGTGTGTACCTAGTACAGGTAAGAATGATCCCCACCCATGAAGCTGAGCAGTTTCTTTGGCAGGTAACAGGTAACAAAGGTGTAGAAAATTCCATCTCAAATTCATCATAAAATAAAACTGAATATTTTTATATTTGATTCATAATAATATCAAAACTCGCGTTGCTCAGTGCCAGACAATGAAGTTTGATTTATTTTAATTCATTGACTTTACAATTTTGATAGAATTGAAAATAATAAACTTCGTAAAAGTGAAAAATAATATAAATAAAATTATTATAGTTTCGATATGATTGTAAGTTGTATTAGAACAATTTTACTGAGTATTGTTTTAAATATTTGATATTCAAATTGTAAACATTTATTTAATGAAATTCTTGATTAAAAAAATAAACTGCACAATTTGAACTTAATAACAGAGGATGCGCGGTGAAGGGCCGTAATAGACCAAGCGCTCTGTCTCTCTCGCACTAGTTACTGTATACGCTCCTTGCTCTCCGAAACTCTGAATTACTGCTCACTTTGAATGCGTCTGGCATGATAATAGAACCATCGAAACTGTCCGGCTATTATGTAAACATAGATTAATAGGCCCCCAAAACATTATATGTAAAATTTAGGTTTTATAATATAACGTAAGTATAATTATAAATTATAATAGTTTGAGGGTGTCCGGCAGAGGGTTGCAAACATACTAACTGTGTGGCAATGAGCAACGCAAGTTTTGATATTATTATGAATCAAATATAAAAAAATTCAGTTTCATTTTATGATAAATTTGAGATGGAATTTTATACACCTTTGTTACCTGTTACCTGCCAAAGCCACCACTATATATATATATATTCTTTTGAACTTTTGGCCACCACTGCCTCAGCTTCATGGGTGGGGATCATTCTTACCTGTACTAGGGACACACATAGAAAAATTTTCAGCTTTTATAAAAATCTGGAGGTCTGGCACTCACGGGCTCTTGGACTATTACATATCATGTGTTAAAATCGCCACTCTTTGAGGTTTAAGCTTTCTCACCCCCTCCACCACTTAGCCTTCACCCCAGAGGATTGAAATTTCAAGGGTTTAGTGTTAGAAATGAGTTTGAAAATGGATTTTCATTTTTGCTCAGCCTTCAATCGAAATTGTAGGATTATTATAGTCAATTTTTTTATTTTCATTAATTAATTTGCACTCATCAAAAAACGACTTATTGAATTCAACTAGGAACTTGGGACACCCGATGCATACAAGTTCGATTCGAAGACACAAAAACCACTCTATCGTTAGGATTCGAGTTGAACAGAATGCATTTCCTATTCCCAGACCTTGTTCATCATCTAAAAAAAAATATCCTAGCGACAAACCTCCGAAGTCATCAATCGCGGCTCCATTTCCTTCATTTACACCGGGCCTCGTTCTGTTTCACTTGCTCCAATCTAACGTTTAACCGTAAACTTGGTTGCTCGAAAAAAACCCACCAGAAAGGCACAATAGAAATCGAGATATCGATTTCGATTCACCATTCGGCACCGGGGACTCTTTCTCTTTATATACCCAGCCATCTGCGACGCGTCTGAGACAAATCGGAAATTACGAAATTAAAAAAAAATGCGGAGGTACGATCCGACTGCGGGTGTTTTGTTCGATTGATTGAGCTCCTTTTCGGCCCGGAATTAACGCAGCTTTTTCTGTTGTTCGTTTCTGGTCGAATGGAATCCATTATATTAATTATTCTTGTGAAAGATACCCCTCCGATCATGAAGATTGGTGAGGTATATAGACCAGGCGATTAGATTGTAGGTACTTCTTTTAATTATCGTATACGTACAGATAGTTGCTTATAAGTAAAAGAAAAGATCATACAAGAAATCAAAAAATCCAGAAAAACTATCAAAAAAGCGAAAAACAGTCAACATTTGGAAAAATTACGAAATATTTCTGTAGTACTAACCCTGAAAGTCTGAAGCTATAAAGAACCAGCTCTTCAAAAAGACTAGTCTTCAATTTAACAGGTCCTGACAGAAAATACATTTCCTATTTCAACGACCATCATGAAAATATACCGAAGTACCTATGTGAGCGATGGAAAACTTTTTCTCTTTTTATTTTTGGAATATTATGTCAGAGATGAACACGGTAAAAGATTCCATCAAGACAATTCTACCATAGAAAAACGATATCAGGCAAGTGGAGCCCACGTATGTAAACTGATTACTATTGGACATTAAAACGAGACGTTCCTGAAGCAAAATACATACGAATATCATAATAATGTAGCAATAAATCGAAATAACTTCTTTTTGTTTATAAAAATTCAGAATTTCTGAAATGTCATAAAATGGTATTACAAAAAAAGTATTCATATTTGAAGCATTTTAATTTTTTTTCTAGTATCCTTATCCTTGTCCTAGACAAAAGGTTTCGTGTTACAATGATTTATGGTTTCATTTAACTTTTTACGAATTACATATTCTGAGGGACAAGTGTTTGAAGCAAAAGCTGGTGGAAAAAACAATTTCAGAAGCAACCCGACACTTTGAGCTTGTACTGCTAAGTACAAGCTACGCACCTGATACAAAGATTATTATTTCATTCATCTCCCAAGACTTTCGACAGCGCTCTTTTCATCAATATAGACACCAAAAATTTCGAATGAGTCGACAATTTTATTTTCGATAGTTGAAAAACGAGATAGAGCATTCAGGGTCTAGTAAACGTTGCGTTCTATTCTTCAATTAGATTAATTTTAACAATAGTAATTCGGGAGGAAAATAGAAGCTGTAATATCGAACGGAAATGAGATGTTATTAAGAAGATGTTTTGTCATTTGGTAATTGTTACCACCGCCGCGAAGGTATGGAGACGAGCAATTTAATTCTTCCTTTTTATAAATTCATCGACGAATGAAAAAATTATTTAGAGATGTTTCTTTGTATATTTAAGTATACGCAATAGAGAAAAAACGAATGTAGGATAAAGGAGGGTGAGAAAAATTGAATATTTACTGATAGCTCATATCCTGTTATTTTCTTAACTCTGGACTGTGAAAGTGATTTTTAACAGAGACTACAACAATCTTCTGCCGGGACCAAATGTTATGACTATCAACTATATAGTCATAAATAGGTAAATATGTTTTATTACTTATGATTTTTCCAGCTGGCTGATGATTGAACCGGGAACAATAATTTCAAGGTAGATTATATCTACGGTTGATGTTTTGAATGAAAAAAGTGAATTCTTTGCGCTTTCTTTTAATCATAAAATCTAATAGAAAATATAAACATAAAGGTTATGTATTCATTGATTATATCCTTAGTAAAATTTACGGTTTAGCTTGTTATGTTAAAGAATCCTTGATTCACAATATCGAGTTAATTCAAAAAGGAGAATTTGAGGGTGTATTCTTTATCTCTTTCAAATTTTGTATTTTTGTTATTCAGTTTTTTTTCCTGCTTTTGTCTTTTTATTTCCAGATTCGATAGAGGCAACTACACTCTTGAAGAATGAAGTCCCTAAAATATATTTCAGCTTATTTTTGTACTTTCACACTTGGACGGGGAGCCAGGGTTTTTTCCCTAGGCTTTTATGTGATACGCCGAAATTTATGATACTCCGTCACTAACCCTTGATCTGTATGCTTTATTGTTTGCTAACTAAATATTGTAAGCCAAAAGTTCAAAAGAATATACATATATGTTTGTAGCACGTATACTTGAAAAAGGCTCAATGTACGCCGAAACATATGTAGTTAATTAATATACAAAAAATAGATGAAGTCCTAATTTTTGATCCCGTGCTCTAACCCCAAGAAGATTACTTCTAAATTATATATATATAACTACAATAATGAAAATACTTAGGATTATAAATCTCAAGAACCAAAATCAACTGTGAACAACTGAAAAATTATGGAACAAATACATTATCTCAGAAGAAAAATATTTGGCAACAGAATCCTGAAACAGCTCAATTTTGACTTTACTTTTACCAAATTTTTATGCATTTTTGAAGGACTTTCGTTTCACTCTGTGCCATCCCCATCAACTTTTAAATTTTTTTTTGAAAAAGGAAAGTGGGTCATTTAGTAATGAACAAGGTCTTCGTGTCTTCTTGAAATTCTTTGAATTAATTCAGAGGTTTTCAATATGAGCTTTGATTATTGCATCCAGAACTGTGGTGGTCATTCGGAACATTTAATTTAACTTATTTCGAAATGCACAATGATTCTCCGGGTGGAACTTGAATGCGGCAATAAATTTCCAATGGCACTCCCTTTTTTCTCCATTGGAGGGTTCGTATGGGTTGAAAGTTCTGCATGACAAGAATGTAATGGTCGACTTTCATTTTGTGACAAATTTCATCAGAAACCATCGTCTTAAACCAATGAGCCATAAAGAATTGCACATGCCGAAAAGCTCATCAAACTAACAAATTTTTCGAAAAAAAAACTTTCTCTGGAAAATTTCTGCACCACTTTGGGGAAGATACAAAGACCTTGCCAAACAACTACCACATGGAACGATTCCCTACCAGGGGACTTGAAGTGGATGTCCTCGGAATTTGTTGCTGTTCAATCGAAATAAGCCCTATAAGATGCAAACGAAGAAGTTGTGTAGAAAATATCATACTTCAAGATGAAGCGGAGTTCCGAACGAAAATGAGATGAGATAGAAAGAACAGTTTAGTTTATCACTCACTATTAGGTAAATAACCGAAAAGAAGCAGACAGATTATATAAAAAAAAACATAAACAAATATTACAAGATATTGTAAGAGGTTCCTCAACGTTATCAAGTGGCCTATAGAAATACAGGGTGTGCGGCACATGGACCGTCAAATTTTTTTGGTGCGTTGGTAGGGTCATTTGCTACCTTTTCAGTCTTGGAACCTGGGTCCTTAGTATTACGGTTACGGAGATATGATTTTTTTATTAGGTTTTTCTAAATTACCCAAAATATACACTTCGAAGCCCCATAACTTTTTTTGCGTGTGCTTTTACATGCATTTTTTATTGTATTAAGTCTACATGAGGGTGTTTAGAAAAAACGTATTTATTGTTACAGATAACACCACAAAATTAACACGTGGTCCTTTTATTAAAAAAAAAAATTATGAAAGTATGAAAACATCTCCACTCCTATTGAAATAAAGAAAAAATTAGAGCTATTACAAACTTAGTTTTATTTTAAAATGTTCTTTGGTTTATAACGTTGCTAACCATATGCTATTTACGTTAGTCAATAAAAAAATAATACTGCAACTATTATATAAGTCATCGAGAATGTTTCGTGGTGGGGTAATCTTCGATCAGGAAATTTGGCTTGATAAATCCTTTGAGCTGCACGAGCAACAACATCGGCCTTGCCATATGCCATCACCATATCAGTATACTCAGCGTTGGTGAAATTATGCATATCAACAACCAAAATTAATACTACAGTAGCAAAAAGTCGATAAAAGTAACAAAAACAAAGAAATACAAATTTAAAAAACTGAACAACTCGGCACAGACACTTCCAACAGCAGAGACAGTTAAATCTCGAATGACGGTAGGGTCAAGTCAGCGGCGACTAATCCAATCCAACCTAAGGACAGAAATAGTAATAATAATTCACACGCGTCTGAAACGGGCAGGTAAAATTTTCTTGCTCGCTGTGTTGTGTCGAAATCCGTACTTTTATTTAGGTGCGACTTTCTTCACTCTTCTGACTAAAACCTTATTTGCAATATTATTATTTTATTGACTTACGTGAATAGCATATGGTTAGCAACGTTATAAACCAAAGAACATTTCGAAATAAAACTAAGTTTGTAAAAGCTGTAACTTTTTTTCAAATTTCAATAGGAGTGGAGATAATTTTTTTTTAATAAAAGGCCCACGTGTTAATTTTGTGGTGTTATCTGTAACAATAAATACATTTTTTTTAAACACACACTCATGTAGAATCAATACAATAAAAAAATGCATGTAAAAGCACCCGAAAAAAAAGTTATGGGGCTTCGAAGGGTACATTTTGGGTAATTTAGAAAAACCTAATAAAAACATCATACCTCCGTAACCGTAATACTAAGGACCCAGGTTCCAAGACTGAAAATGAAGCAAATGACCCTACCAACGCCCCAAAAAAATTTGACGGTCCATGTGCCGAACACCCTGTATAAAAGACTTCGACATTTTCTGCATTTTTGAGTCCCATGACGATTTACTGATTACAGTGAATGATCACTTGGATCGCTAGACCTGGTCTAGAAGGGCCCTACCAATCAAACTTCTTCAACAGTATGTGAAAAATATTGATGAAATTTTTACTATGCGCTTCTCTGATTGTTTTAACTCTATCATTTTCAGATTTTATTATGGAATAAAATAAATTAAGGCAGATATTTGGGCATAGCAATGGTTTCACTGGGCATAAACCTTAAAAAACTACAAAATTAGATGCATAGAGCAGCAGTTAAAACCCAATTCATAGATCGAAAACTACACGGAATCAATAGATATAAAAAAGTAGTATTGAAAAACATGTAATGGCAGCGAATGACAGAATGGAAGACGAGAACAGTTATGAAATTAGAGAAAAAGGTCAATAATAAGTGAAATAAAAATTTCACTGTTTTTGCTTCTATCAAAGCGTAACAACTTTGAAATCGATATATGTCTAGTTAGGAGATCAGTAATACGCGGTGAAAATAGTCCAACTAATTATTTTTTACACGAGTTCAACCATCGAGGCTATCTCGTCATCAATTACGAATACATGTAAGAAACACAAGTATCCTTGACGAAATGAATACTATCATATACGTTCTGGAAAATGAACATGACTAATATAATCGGAGGATTCTACGAAACACCTAACCATCCAATCCATAAACGATCAGCTCAAATTTGGTTTGAAAAAAGTCTG
>JARTUT010001458.1:0-48136 GCA_030674115.1 Micraspis discolor | reverse complement strand
CAGAGACAAAATCGAGATAAGGAATCATAGGAAAGATACATACGACAAGGCAAACCAAGATATGTACGATAAGGTAAGGTAAGATATATATACGATAAGGTAAGGTAAGATATGTACGATAAGGTAAGGTAAGATGTGCACGATAAGGTAAGATATGTACCTCGCGGCAAGGCAAGATACATTGCGATAAAATAAGGCAAGATACCCACGGTAAGACAAAGTAAGATATGTGATACAAGGCAAGGTAAGATATCCGCGGCAAGATAAGACAAGATATGTATGATAAGATCAGACAAGATATCTACGACAAAATAAGGTAAGCCTCAATTCTTTCAATCCGGTACACAAGAAAACGTCAGAGTGTCACTCGACGTCAAAATAAAAAAACAACTCAAGATACACCGGCGGTTACACCAAAGAGGGCTTATCAGCTGCATATCCGCAATGTACAGACAGATCATCAACACTCGCAAAGAAGATTCGTAACCTGCGAGATTTGAAGAAAATACAAGCACCAAAGGCCAGATCTCCACATCAAACCAAATATGGCACTCACAAGATAATGCAAGCAACAACTGCCAATCGAAAGATTTTAAGGAGGCAAAGGTCATAATCGTGCTACTCATCTCATCCCCGCCAGAGCTGGTGGACTCCCGATGTTGGTCCTGCTTAGATGTTTGTAAAAAGTTGCCCAAGTTCTTCTGAGCTTCAGCCAGAGGATGGATCAAAATACAGCTTTCGCAGAAAACTTGTTGGAGGCATCCGAAAGGACACTTTTTCAAACCCTATCAGAAAACGAGCATTATCTGAAATCATTTTTCTTATCATCTAAATGTTGGACAGTGCGCTCATCTTTGTAGGGGATCGTTTCTCCACTGATTGCGAGCACAAAATCAATCCAGGTAGGGAATAACCAGTAACCAGTAATGTGTTTGGCCAACCTAATAGCCTGAGCAATCTGGTGAATGTTTTGGTCCCAGGTGTTATGATTCTCATCTATAAAGGATCTTATGGCAGTTGTTATCGTTTTGTTTACTCGCTCAGTAGGATTTATTTGAGGAAAATACCTCGCATTGTACCATATTTTCTGTACTTTATACCTCTCGATCAAGCTCTTGAACTCCCTAGAAACAAACTGAGCTCCATTGTCCACCACTACTATCTGAGGAACCCCAAAGATGAGGAAAACCTGATTCTCCACAAAGCTGGCAACAGCCCTAGCGATAGCTCTAGCCATAGGATGCACCAAGACAAATTTCGTAAACCAATCCGTGACCACGAGAACATACTGGTTCCCACTTTTTGACCTAGGATATGGACCCATTAAATCCGCAGATATCAGTTGAAAAGGATGATTGATGTTTCGGTAATTTCCCGTCAAACCAGCTTGTGGCAAATTATCAGACTTACAGGAAGCACACACCCCACATTTACGAACGTAAGCTTTCACGGAGTTTCTCATCTTAGGCCAATAGTACAATTGAGACAATCTAGAGAGGGTCTTAAAAACACCAAAATGTCCAGCCAAGGGATCGTCATGATATTTCTTTAAAAGCTCCAATCTGTTCGCCGTCGGAACCACAATTTTCCATTCCGGAGAGTTATCCGAGAACCTGGACCTACACATAATATGCTTGTATAAAACACCCTCAGAGACCCTAAAATCAGGAAAGGACTCAGGGTTCCTTCCAACTCTGTCACACATGTCACGATACCAACTATCCGTTTTCAAGGTACCAAGATCAAGAACAGCCACCTCAGGGATTCGCGACAAGGAATCAGCAACGGTATTCAGGGAGCCACTCCGATGGACTATCTTAAAGCGATGGCAAGATAATCGAACCATCCACCTAGCAATTCTGGGAGAGGGATTTTCATTGAGTGTAGCCACTGCAAGGAAGAGTGGTCTGTTATCACCGTGAACTCAGTTCCCTCAATGTAAGGGCGAAATCGATCGATAGAAAGTAGAACGGCGAGAAGCTCCTTCTCCGTCGTGGTGTAGTTTCGCTGAGACTTTGACAAGGATTTGCTGAAATATGCTATAGGATGTTCAACACCATCGGTTTCCTGAAAGAGTACACTTCCCACACCAACATCTGAGGCATCACAAGCAAGAATAAAGCGCTTGGAGAAATCCGGACTGGCCAAAATGGGAGTCGTGGTGAGCAACTGCTTTATCTTTATGAAGGCAGTGTTAGCATCATCTGTCCATTGCACAGGTTGTCCCCTCCTACGACCCTTCAAAAGGTCCAAAATAGGAGAACAGACACTAGAAAAATCCTTCAGAAATCGCCTATAATATCCAATGAGACCAATTAATCGCCTAATCTGAGTGGTGTTAGCGGGGACAGGATATTCCAAAATGGATCTAACCTTATCAGGGTCCGTTCTTAGACCATGCTCATCCACCAAAAATCCCAGGAATTTGGTGAGGGACGACAGAACTGACATTTTTCAAAGTTGACAGTAAGGTTGGCTTCTCTAAGACGGTTGGCAAGATCTTTCAACACCCTAACATGGGTCTCGAAATCAGGGGTGACAATAATTACATCATCCAGATAATAAAACACATACGGTTCCAGTGATGAACCTATGACCATGTCCATGAGACGACACATAGCCTGGGAGGCATTATTCAGACCAAAAGGAAGAACTTTAAAACAAAAAGAGACCACGACCTTGAACAGCAAATGTAGTCTTCAACTTGGACTCATCATCAAGAGGAATTTGAAAGAAAGCAGACTTCAGATCCACTGAGGACAAAAAGGAGGCATTGCTCACCTTACTAATTATAGTTTCAATCAAAGGCATTGGATATGAATCAGGGAGGGTAACAGAATTCAGCTTTCTGCCATCAAAACAAACTCTATATGATCCATCCTTCTTATTCACCAACCAAAGAGGAGACGACCAAGGAGAAACAGTGGTAACAGGCTCAATGATATCGAGTTCCAGCATCTCGTCTATCTGTCTATTGAGGACAGATTGCATAGCAGGTGAGAGGGGATATTGACGCTGACGTATCGGAGATCCCTCCGTCTTAATGGAGTGTGTTAGAAGATGAGTTCTACCTATTTTATCCTTCGGTCCAAGTATTCGAAATTGATCAATGACTTCCTCCAAGTTACATCTCTGAGCCGGAGTCAAGGCATCAGCAGGCCTAATCACATGAACAGCAGATGAATTTAGCACTGAAGAATTATAAGAGGAATCAGTGAAGTTCAGACTAAGGTTGAAAGTCTGAATAAAAGCCATCCCAAGAATCATTTCCTGAGAAATGGAAGGAATAACTAACACCCTAAGAGCTCTCGAGACACCATCCAATTCAATACTCAGAGTAACATAACCCAGAGTACTCTGCAAAGTTCCATCAGCGGTGGTGACATGTAGGAAACATCATAATTCAAAGGTAAATTCAACTTCTTCAGCAAAAACAACGACGGTGAACCAATAATCGACACATTACTACCGCTATCCAATAACGCTAAGATACTTTCAGAAGAAATCTTCACTCTAAGATAAGGTCTATTATCATCAAAAACTCTCTCTATCAAGGGACACACAGAATGAGTAAGAGGCTCTGGCTGGGAAGTAAAGGGATGTGCTTTCTCAGTTGAACAGAAGGCTTTGATTTTCAGCAACCAATCATTAAAATCCTCACGATCAAATGTACCTACAATGTTGTGCCGCTTGGACCTGGACTTCTGGCAGGGTCTAAATGCGGAATCACGCCCTCTGCCATAACGTGACCAGCATCTGCGTTTTTTGAACACTTAGGGCACCTCGATTTTATGAGATTTTGGCTCCACAGCCATAACAAAATATATTCCGACGCCTCACGCATGATGAATATTTATGTCCAGTCTTGTCGCAATTCCAGCATGTAATCAAGTTAACCTGAGAAACTTCACGAGACTTCACGGTGCTCAACCCAAGAGTACCCTCAACTCTTTTACACAAGGAGGTCAGATCAGACAGAGTATCAATATCTCTCAAAACCAATGCCCTCACATAGTCCGGTAGCAAATTCGATCTAATAATCCTAACCATCTCTACCTCAGAAATTTTAACATTTAAACGATAAAATTGAGCTTCCATCGAGGATATAAAAACACCAACACTTTCCCGTGAACGCTGCTTTCTCGACTTTATCTCATCGAGTAGAACCTGATCATAATTTGCATGCAAAAAAGCATCCTTGAGCGCATCCACCATTTCCGACCACGTGCTGAAAGATTTTCTAACGAAGTGATTGTGCCACCAAGTCCAGGCATCTGACTCAAATAAATCTGAAGCCGAGGCAAATAGGTCCTCATCAGAACAGCCACGAGAGATCTTTAAAGTATCCAAAAGTTCGAGAAATGGCACGAGTGGCTCTTTTCCAGAAAATTTTTTGATGTTCCATTTATAAACAGGCACTTTACTACTAGATGATTGTACACAAGAGAAAGAGTGAGAAGTTAGAGTGACAGGATCCGAAAGAACGGAGGTAGCAGTTTTAGTCGAGAGCTTGTGGTCATGGAAATCTGCCTCTAAATCAATAATCTTAAGCCTAAGGTCATGCTTTTGACTCTCCAAGGTATCGTCCTCAAGTGAAATGCGTTTCAAGCGACCAGCACAGTGAGATAACCTATCCTCAATTTTGGCCAAATCGGCAAGGCCAGACTTATGAGCTAATTTAGATATCTTCGATTCTAAATCGGAAATCGAAAGAGAAAGCTCATGAAAGTCATCCTCTACAGAAAAAATACTCCGATACTCAGAAGGACCTCCATCCCTCTCTGCTTGTGCCAAAAGACCTCTCAAAATCTTACGATTAAAATCAACGGTTCTCCTGTCATCCCTGCCCAAGCGTATCGCAACCTCATAAGAGAGTTCATGACTCTTTAAGGAGTCCGGATTCATGACTTCAAAAATTTTTTTAGATATAAGATAATAATTGGAGTTAAAAAAGCACAAAATGATAACAGTTAAGGCACGTGATAATAGTATACAGAAAGGTAGATAACATCAACACATGCAATAGCAAAATATATAAATGTAGATAACGAAATACTATGAGAGACTGGTTTTGTTGTTATAAGTGAGATTAATTTGTTGCCAGGTTCCTCGAGTCCCACGTTTGAGCGCCAATGTGTAACGTGCTAATTGCCACGTCAAGAAATGATGGTGAGCATGAGACTCTCTTAATTTTCTCAGGGTGGGCTTGATTATCCCAGCAACAAAACTCCCCTCGGTTTTTGACAAATATAATGAGTACAATAAAAAGATACAATATTAAATTACAAAATTGTGTCAAATGTCCAATCTCCCAAGTACAACACACATTAGGGACTTATCTTAACAATCGTCGAGCCTCCAAGCGCATCCTCCAATTTTCCAGATATAAGGTGAATTCCCACGAAGATGTTCTATGCCAAGGGATCAGTGCATGTAGATGGTTTCTGCACGAATTCTTTATCGTATTCAGACAGCTACTTGATACGATGCAATTCTCATCTCAGTCGAAGAAGGTGACCATGCCACAAGCTCAAATTAACAGTGCTCAATCCAGTGAAAGGACGCAGCTCAACAGCCTATGGTATAACTCATCTCAAAATCAAACTGTGATGTTCTTGGCTTCGTCATAAGATGCAATTTAACCCCCAGGGAGGAGCTATATTAGAGTGAACAAGAGAGCATTAGAAAATACAAAGACATATATAACAGGGCTCCCTCTCGATTTCTTTTAGACAAATATAAACTGAATTATTGTAAAATCACATCAGAGCAACAAATTAAACCGAGAAGGAGTTCTGTCCTGAAGTTAATCGAGCTAAAGTAAAAATAAAAACGTGCCCTCACATGGATAACCGAAAAACACCAAAATTCCAATTCCTGGGAGGGAATATTCACTTACCGAGAACGATCACGTACTTCTCGCAGATATTTAACTCAGAAAAGTTACTCTTAGAAATTGATCTGTTTAATTTCTTCAGAATATGAACGTGGAAACAGAACGTGAACAGAAATCGCTGAATCGCTGAAGGTCACCGATAGAGGTTAGCTTCCCGAACACAGAAATAAGCATAGAGCACATACATCTTCTGTAATGCATGGTATCGCGAAATCGTTTCCAGTCAGGGGCGTACGAAAAAGGGGTGCAAGCCGTTGCAAAATCTAAATACATTGAATAAATAAAAAGTAGGAACAGTACAAACCTAGCATAATTCTGCATAATAAAATTTTTTTCAAGAATTGAAAGGGCTGTTCCACCTTCACAGACATCTCACGATGGGATATTCTTGTTGAAACGTTCATTTTAGAAACAGCGATAATAAAAATGGGCGAACTTTTCATCTCAATTCAATCAATATATTAATTTCTAATTTCATCTTTCAGATATTTATGTGAAAAAATCAAAGCAACATCTATAAAATCTCCTTTTTGCGTGCCTTATCATCCCAAGATATTCGATAGCATTTCGGTGAGTGAACATAATGATATATTTTTTTTAAATTTTGAATTAGATTCAAAATCATTCAGAGGAATTAATGCTAAGTGTTCTGTAGAATTGTAAAAGTATTTTATAGATTCTAAATCAGCTTTCAGTTCTTAATTGAGTTGATTGAATCGAGCCAAATATTGGCGAAGTAATACGGATATATATCCGTTTCATGGCTCGGTTATAGTTGGGAACAACATTAATTTTCACTCTCTACCATCTATCTATTATGAGCGGATTTTCATCGAAACAATCTTGAACATTTTGTTTTGTGCACGACTGTTTTCATCAAATTCCAGAAAAAACGTCTCATTTCTCTCATAAAATGATCTATTTCATTGCGTTAACATGAACCTTCGACTGAAATGAATATAATCAATAGTTTTAAGATATTTTTGCATGAGTTATTCGAGTGTTGAATATTGAATTGTTGAATACTATGAAATAAAATTTCGGGAAGTTAGATTTTTAAACGTCTTGTATTTAAAAACGACTTTATCGTTTCGAGGAAGGCTATCCCATTCTATAGGTTGAAAAATTACATTGTAAGAGATTAATATCATATTAACACTAACCTAATAAAAAATTTTGAACTTATAGACATATATGACATGACTGTTGTAAATATTTTCCCTTTTTTTGTGTTGTAGCTGTTGAATTTATGCTTTGTAAAAGATTTACTATTATTGCAATCTTTTTTTTTGTGACATGATTGTCTTGAACGTTGCTTCAATGAAAAAATAATTTAGCCTCTTGAAGTTACTAATAAAGAGGCTACATAAGGTCCGGAAACGGACAGAACATTTTCTGGTCCTAACCGATTCGGATATGGTATATCCGAATTTGTATTAAGAATGCTGAATTTTCAATTGCCTATACAAAGACGTTATTAGCAAACTAATACAGAAACACTGCAGAACCCAATTTTGCTGCTAAGTATCATCATTAATAACAATAGCACTGGGCTAACCTGCAGGAATAAAAAAACAAAAGTAAAATGACATTTTTCGGACAACTCAAAACAATATTGAAGACCAAGGTATTGCCAAGAAGTCTCATTTCAGCAGTCAACGAACCCTGTTATGGCACATACCTTCGGTGTCAATGAATGTACACAAAAACACTAGCTACCAAAATTTATAACGATATATGGGTACCATCATTCAACTTTTCGGTTAACTGAATGTACCTTCCAAAGAACCCTGAGGTAAAGAGAGAACCCTAATCTAGAATTAGTCCATATTAAGTAACCGCAGAGGCTATATACTTATTTCCAGGCATCTGATCATCTGCTTCATAAAACTCTTGGCTTGGCTGATGTCCATATCTTACCTTTCATTTTAGTTCCTGGGCATCTTCCTGAAAATAAAATAAATTATCAATTTGATGTAACATTCATTCAAAAATTCCAAGACTAAGTCATATCTGACAGGAGCACCGCAAACATGTCCTAAAATCAGAAATAGCAAATAATGGGTGAAAACTTTGCTACTCCACAAAAGAAACAATACAACAAACTTACATAACAAACAACTAAACAAACATAATTAGCTTGTTTTATCAGAGGGGACTAGGTTGTACATTTTATTGCTTACATTTCAGACGCTCTGCAAGAAGTTGAAAAAAATAAATTTGAATACTTTGAACATTAAATTAAAGAAAAAATACTCGGGTTAATTGTCGATGTGAGTTCTTATTGAAGATAAACCATGATTTCTAATTTTTTTGTCTGCAGCAAAGTGTTATACGAAAGACATTCAAGGAATAAAAACGTTTTAATTCAGGTTATTCAATCCGACAAAATTACTAGACAAAAAAATCGCTGTTTTGTCTTAGAAGGTCACCCCAACAAAAATTATTTTTATAAAATAAAGCCATGTTCTTCTAGGCATTGTTTAAAAACCCATCTAAAAAATAATGCACTCGAAAATTAAACAATACATTATTTTCAAATATATATCTCCCAGAATTAATTAATATCAAATTGGTATATATCCTGAGCTTGCAACGATTGAACCTAAATACGCTTATTAGAAATAATCAATTGATATCTTCAGAAGCGGATTCAACATGTGCTCTGTGAACTCTGATAAACTCGCAGGCACGACGAATAGAGGACTGCTGTACTCGCCACAACAATCCAGCATTGTTCCTTATCGCACCACAATGAAGTGAGATTCCCTGTAAAAGTTCCTCCCTAGTATCAATCGGAGATGACTACACCAAAGCTTTGAGATGACCCTGCAGGCGAAAACCCATTGGCGTTAGGTCTGGAGACAGTATAGTCCAGGCAATGGGACCTCCTCATCCTATCCAACTGTCCCGATAGACGTTATTCAGGTGGTCCCGTACAGCAACGTTTAAGTGAGGTGGGGCTCCATCATGCATAAAAAACGTGTTTTGGCGGGTTTCAAGCAGCAAATGCTCTGTTGCATCCAGAAAAGCGTTCTGAAGGAACTGTAAATAAAGTACACCATTTAATCGTGACGGCGATACGCATGGTCCAACCAGAACATTGCCGATTATTCCTGCCCAAAAATTAATCGATTGGAACCCATGTGTCATGAGAGTTTTCATCAGCTTATATTGCGTGTTATGTGAATCTACGATAACATTTTTGGTAAACCCTGCTTCATCGGTAAAAAATAGTGTTAATGAAGTTTGTGTTTGTTCGTTGCTGATCTAAGAGCCAGATTGCAAACTGGATCCTTCGAGGAAAATCTTCAGGAGGTAGTTGATGCACTTTTTGCAGACGATAAGGGTATAACAACTGCTCTTTAAGTACTTCAGCAATTATTGTTTTTGACACATCAGCTGCACAAGCAATCTTCGAGTGCTCCTTGAAGGAGTATCAGCTACAGTATCCGTAATATTTTCCTCCAATTACACCTTCCATACTGTTCTTCTCGCTTCAGCATCAATACTTGTTTTCCCAAAATTTCCTGAAAATCATTAAAGAAAATCAGTAATTTTCTCCTATTAACTGAGAATCGCCCACCGGACTCTCTTAGACGTTGGTCAAGTCGCTGAAAGGTTTTTTCATTTGGAATATTGCGATTCTTCATACAACCTTCTTGTTTCATGAGCATTGATTGCAAGGTGCAATACCGTACATAAGATGCATATCTGCATACTCACTAAATCTGTATCCCACGATCAAATTAAATTTACCCAGATGTTTGAACTTCAATAAATTATCAAGGTGTCAACAAAATTTAAAATCTCAATGCAAGATATTTATTTATTTCCTAGGTACCTGTTGAAGAAATGTTCAAGATTCTATATTTTTTTTGTAATAAATCAATGTTTCTGAGAAAAAAAAAGGTTTTTTCCTTATTAATGAAGAAACATTTTCAAAAAGAGTTTCTTTGATTATTGATCACCTTGCCTTTTTTTTCTGTCAGTAATCGAATTCGTTTAGCGGATTTTTCAATCTGAAAATCAGTTTCATTTGTTTAATTTTTCGCACTTGTATCTTCCAATTGAAGTGCAATAATTACTTTAATGGATCTGGCAACAACAAAATCTTCTTATCAAAAGCACAATATCTCAGGGTTTTCACTTCACTTCGCTATACTGAAGGGTAATACCACTAGAGGTGAGAATTTTTTGAGAACACTCTTGTTTTTTTGGGAATTATGTTTTTAAATTTCACGAAACAAAGTTATCCTCAAAATACCACGAGCAGAAGGCGAGTGGTATTTCAGGATCACATTGTTGAGTGAAATTTGTATAATTTTCAAAAAACGACAGAGTGTTCTCAAAAAAAATTCGAATCTCGTGTGGTATTTGGAAAGATCATTCAACAATATAAATCAAACGAAATAAAAAATAGTTTTTCATTCAAAATATTCATCATTCATATCAAAATAACCAGATAGAAGCATAACAACAAATTATTCATCTTTATTCTCAAAATAATAATTATTGATAGTACAATTATTATACACATTATGAGCATTATTTTCGAATGATGAAGTAGATACTGATGTTGTTTCTTGAAGGACATGTTTTTCATTCCTTATGGCTGTGATTATTCTTTTGTGATGTTGTTGGTCCAGTTGGAGATACGGTTTCACTGACGCTGCAGAAGAATGGCCTGTTATCTTTATCAGCTGTTCCTCGCCAATCCCTGCTTTGGCTAATTGGCTGACAGCAGTTGCTCGATGCGAGTGGTTGGTTATCTTCGACTTGGTTGTGTTGATGCCAATGAGTTCTGCCGATTCTTTTGTCCATTTAGCTATCTATCGTATTGGGACCGACTGGGGAGTTTTTGAACCATGAACCATATTTCCAATCCTTATGTGGAGTAAGGATTAGTCTTCCAGTGGTTATGTTTGCAGTTCTTTTGGATACAAGTAGCTTATATAACCTCACCGGGCAAATATCTTCTGCAATATTGTCAGCCATTTTTTCCGAAAATTTTGGATTGTCTTGTTTTAGAAAATATTGGATTGTAGGCAATTCGACCCGTGAGATTACCATCGTTTTCAATTTCGTATTGGAAATGCGAAATTAGGCAAGATGAACCCTCTCCTCCGCGCCAAGCATGCTCCAATGCAGCAATAAAAAAAAATTTTCTGTTCAAACCGTCTGGATTATGTTATTGACCATCTTTTTGTGTTGCTCCAAAGACAGCGCCTTGGCACTAACTTTTCTTTTCTCAGGGTCCACTTGCAAAATACGCCTCTTGGCATTTCGTATATCCCGCGTCGTTTCAAAAGCCACGTCTGTGAATGGATCGAACCTTACGCCCCATTCGGAAATTTTTCCTGCAGCTGTTTGGCAGTATTATTCCACAAGGTTTTTACGACACTTTCCTTGTAGTCTGATCCATCTGTTTTCTTCATATTGAAAGCCCAGTCTAGCATAATATTATGGAGCTCTGACAAACTTGTTTTTTTTTTCATTTAGAAGGTATTCCCGTGCAGCACAGAATTCTTCAAATTGTTTCCAAATGTAGGATCTTGACTTCACAGTATTAAGCGGCACACTTTTCTTCACACTTTCCTCAATTGAAATAATATTACAATTTCCAAAACGTTTCATTTTTATCTACTTTATGGTAAAATACGAAAATAAACTGACAGAACTGCTGTTGAAGTTATCGCTAACAACTGCTTGTTTATCGTAACCATGACGACCGCTACTTCCACCAACGGCCAAAGCTATCCGGACGTATATATATTCCTATGCAAATTAGGCATTTGATAAAAACAAAGTTTGTTTCTGTTGGTCCGTTTTCAAAAATTGACCGATTTCATTGGACGATGTAGTATAGTGTTGAATAATCAATGTAATTCCATTTTGTTCTACCTTACCTTATAACATTGTTTTCTCTGCATTGGAATTATATTGTCGTATCTACCTCACACGATCAGGAAATTGGAAGCTGTGAGGAGAGCAATTCCGGTTAAGGATTGTTTGTATATCATCGTAATGGAAAACTATCCTAATTTTAGACGCCTGAGACCCTGACCTAGACCGATCGCATCGTAAAGAAAAATTTTTGCCTCGAGAGCCTGAATACCTGAATATTATTTTAAAATCAGGAAAGAAAAGGTCAGATTACTGTCAATACACAATTTTTTTTATTATTATTGTAAATTGTTGCCTACATTATCGCTACGCAAATTTTATATTTCGAAATATATCTGTGAACTATATGCTTGCGTGCTCATGACAGTATACAGGACCTGCCAGACAAATTGTGTTGATTGATTACCATCATATTTTTTTTATTGAATATACCAGTTTTTTTAACGTTATTTTCATGATGTCATATTCCCATTTTCTGAACGAGGAGAGTGCGACATTATTTTATAAAATCATGTGGCGTCCATAACTAAATAAAAATAGAAATAAATAAATGAATATTAAGAGCTAGCTGGAGCGTACCTCTCACTGTATAAAAGAATAATAACTGGTTATAGTACCTTTTTGTTCGGCATAATTCAAAGTATTCAAATTTATTTTTTTTTATTCCTTATCATATAAGGTTAAAAATGTAAGCAATAAAATGTCTGCCCCTGATATACTAGCCAAGCTAATTATGAATTGAGGGCAGTATTTTGAGATGTCCTTACTACTGTTCATCGTATTGAAGTTTTCCTAAATTATATTAAGTAATTTTAAAGTTATTCAAGAAAAATAGATTACCCGTGGCGTCCTTAAGGAGGCCGTATCTCCGTAGGGAGGGCCGCTAGGGACAAAATGTATGGGAATTTGTCATCTTATTTTTGAATGTTCTATCTGAATCCGAGAGATCTCCCACATTTTCCCGGACATCCTATATAAAAATTTAAGAATCTTCATATCACCCTGACGTTGATTTATATAAATTGAGAACTGTCAGGAACCTCGAAACTACCGGATAATAAAGAAGAAAAAAAAATTTAAATGCCTTATGGAAAAGGCAGTGACCTGCTTGAGTAACACAGGGATTTTGAAGAATATGAATATTTGTATAAGACCTGTTCGCCGCCATGAATCCGAGAACGTAGAAAGGGTTCTTTCAAAGCTTGATCTTTTTAATATCTGAAATATATGGAATAAGTGAATGTTTCTCTAAAGAGGAGTGCTAAAGTCACCAGGATAAAGTCAATATTAATGATCCGAGCAGAATAACTCAATGGAAATTAATTAATCTGAATCCTGTTTTTAGGAGACTGTTTCTAAATACAGTATTTTGATTTTATATAAACATTCCTGATTTTATTAAAGAGAAATAAAAAAAAGTAAAGGCAACTACAATTGTTTTCTACTCAGGTGCCAATACAGGCTGCCTACTTATACGATGCTGTAATGATCTATGCAAGAGCGTTAACTGAAGTGTTGGAGCGCAATGAGGATCCTAAAAATGGTACAGCTATATTAGAAAGAATTGTTAATAGGTCATATCACTCGATTCAAGGATACGATGTGAGTTAGGAAACTCGTGTTTGAATGCTATTTCAAGTCATAACAATTATATTTTCAGGTTTTCATTGATGGAAATGGAGATGCTGAAGGAAATTTTACTGTTGTGGCACTATTGGATGACAGAGATGTGAATGGATCGATTCTGCCGATGAGTATGCAACCAGTAGGTTATTTTCAGTACAACCCCAATAGTAGTAGCACTCCTTATGCAGTACCAGTAAGTTGAAAAGAATATTGTTGAATTCGAAGAATGCTCATAGACGGTGCTGGATTTCTTGCACATTCGGGGTAGTCCAATTAGGGATGTCAACAATTTTTTTTCAGTTGTAGTTTAGTTTCGTTCGCACCTTGGGCTATTCGGAAGTACCCGATACATGTATCACGATGGTTCTTAGTTTCAAGTCATAATTTTTTCTGTATATTTTCAATGACTTTTGCTAGCGAAGTTATGAAAATTCATATTTCTTTATTCATCACAATCTTTTTTTGTAACATGATTGCTTTGAATGTTGCTTTAGTGAATAAAAACAAATAACTCAGCTTCTCGAAATGAGTTGAAGTTACTAAAGAAGGCTTGAAAGTAGGAACTTCAATTTTTAGAACGATTCACTCTATATTCAACTTCAATTCAAGAATACAAAAAGAAGTTTCCATAGCATCTGGATAAAATTAAAATCCCCATATTCTTCTGAACTATCACAATCATAAAAAATCTCTTTTTGTTTTAACTGGCCTTCGAAGGCAGATAGGCTAAAAGTCATTGAAACACGATTAAAGCGTTTTTCAACTATTTTTCCTACTTTTTATCATCCTCGTAGTTATGGTAAATGAATCTCAAAAATAACATTTCATATTGAATTCAACTGAAACTACTGTAAAAAATTGAAGCACGTGTAATTTTACAATAATTTCGGTTTTACCACTTCAGATTTGAAATGTGAACAAGGATAAATATCAAATAATTTGGGAAATTATCTGCTTTTGATAACAAATGAAGAGCACAAATGACTGAAAATATATTATTTATTACATTAACATTTCAGAATTCTTTCCTCAATCCTGAATAAACAATCAACAATTTCTCAAAAAGTAATGTTTCAATTGTCACTAGCCACTTGAATATTGTTGCTTAGCATTTTTTTTTCACTAGTGTGAGTTTTTGCCTCAATTTTTGTTCCCTGTTGCTTTCCATCCCACGATATACTTTAGATTTGCGCTCTTCCGAGAATGTTCTCGAAACCCTTTTGAACCTTCTCGAGTAACTTTTTACTACAATTGCGCCCGAATGATTGGGAAAGAAAAACTGAAACAAAAGTTACCTCCATGCGTATTCAAGAAAGATGAAACCTATATAAACAGAGTGCGGCAAAAGTCAGTTTACACTGTGTGGTATTCACGCATGCCCGTATTCTCGGCCAGTATCATTCCTAGGACGAAAGGATGCAGCTGAAACATAACTAGTTGAGTTGTCCGCGAGTAGTAGTGTTGTTGTGATCGTTTACAGTGCGTGCGTTGCCATGACTGCGCGTGTAAAGTATACGAAAGAAGGACGTGTTGCTTTGCTCACTTCTTACCTTCTTAACTTGACGGAGATTATGCTGAAATTTTCGAAGAATTTCGTCAGCGCTTTCGAAATAAGCAAGTTCCCACCAGACAAATGGTGCATAAACTATACGTAAATTCGTACTGGCTACGTAGTCGACGCGCCAAGTTCAGGTCGCCCTGATACCGTTATGACGGAGAGAAACATGAACATCGTGGCTCAATCTTTAGTCGAATATCCAAATCAATCTGCACGTCGCACAGCCACAGCATTGGAGATTTCTGATTGAATTTTGCGTCGCATTTTAAAGAAGATGAAATTGTTATCGGCCTTGACGTTTACATGTGCTGAACGAGGGTGACCCTGATCGAAGATTAGAATTTTGTGAGTGGTATCTAGGCTACGCAGATGATGACAAATTTTTTTACCGATCATTTCGTTTTAGTGATGAGGCTCAGTTGAATGGGTGTATTAATCGACGAAGAAAAACGAAATAGCCAGCACGTTCGCCCGATTTGACGCCGCTTGATTTTGCGTTTTGAAGCGTCTTTGAAGACAAAGTTTTCAGCGAATGACCTCGTGATATTCCGAATTTACGAGTGCGAATCGAAGGAGAATGTGAGAAACTTCGTTCCGATACCAAATTTTTTCGTAAAATTTGTTTTACCATGACTAAACGATGCCGTATGTGTGTTGAAGAGGGGGAAACAATTCGAAAATAAAATGTAAGGCCACAAGTAATTATTGATGTTATTTTTGCTTTCTTTTCCTCTTATGCATAACGGTAAACTGACTTCTGCCGCACCCTGTATATCTACATCTTTTTCACTAACAGTAGACTGACAAGGAAATAAATTTACTTCGATTTAGGTGTTAATTAATGTTTTCTTTTAGCTAAAACTGCAGTATCAGGTGAAATTCGATACTCCATTTCGGTATCGACGCATCAATTGTTGTAATTTAAAAGTAGATCACAACTGAATTAATCGAAATATTAATTCATCAACAATAGCCGCGGTAAACCAACCGTGGTATACCACAAAAACTTAAAGACTTCCACTGGATATGCCAAAGATGAAAATTTAATAATTCTCTTCCGGAACACAAGAAGTCACCATAAACTTTTTCAGGAATTCAGGTATTTGGACTCTGAGAGAACAATTCAATGGGTGGGTGGTCATCTTCCCTTGGCTGAGCCTATTTGTGGCTTCGAAGGCGAAAAATGTGAAACACAAATTGACTGGAAACTTATCAGTGGTGTGTCATTTGTAATCAGTCTTCTGGTAATAATAGTTTTATTGGCAGTGAAGTAAGTACTTGTTATCAGAACTTTGAATTGACCTAATTTATTATGTAGTTTTGATTTATAATCATTCGAACATGTTCAAATATCCTAGAGGAATTAGTAGGACTGTATTCGTCCGTTTAAAAATATCTTGGTGTAGGATGGAAACCGACTCTTCCAAAGATTTACTATAGGTTAAAAATAATGACTTTTTTAATTCTAACTCTAAGACGCATAACGGCATTTAATCGGTTTCTGGGTCTTTTGCATGAAATATCAAACGATCTTTCCGCTTGGACTATCCAATCCTGGATACTTCCAATGTAACTGGAAGATGAAGAGTCCTGTGCGGATATTCAGTATTTTACACTTCGCTATAATGGACTTTGTCTAATTTTCATTATTTTTGGCGCTCTTGTTCACCCTGACAGAGTGCCTATCATTTTGCACAAATGTCTGTAATTTTCAAATATCGAGCCGAAAATGGTCTCAATCGATTGGGTTCTACTCCCCGATGAAGAATCCGTGGCGAGTTGAGTCTGTCCGGCCGGCCGTATCCTCTCTAGTATCCAAACGAGATCAGCTAGAGTTTTCACATTTTCAGAATAGGTTAATTGTCCAAATATCTCGGTCAAGTTCGTTATTGGGCCAAATCCGTCGGATGGTTCAGTAGTTATGAGCATCTGAAATTTTGTTTCCTCAATAACTACTAGAATATCCATCCGATCAAGTTGATACTAGAAATATCGTTGAGGGAGGCTGAAACCAAATAGCTCGCAAAATTTCGCAGAAATTGTCATGCAAAAAATTTTTTAAAAATTCCCAAAAAAAATTTTTCAATACCACTATCTCATAAGATATTTTTCGGATTTCAATAAAAATTCGTTAATATATTGGGGTGATAGATATCTTACTTATAATAATAATAATTGGCACGACACGGCCTTTTGAAATTAAATGAAAGCAAAAGAGAAATTAATAATGAAATTCCGGTGAGAAAAAATGACCGAATACGAAATGTTGGAGTATCGACGATTGCCTACCTGTTGGTTTTACAGCACGGCTGAACGTGTCACTCACGAGCCAGAACAGTCACTTTTTCACCAGAGTTCTAATTTGTAGAAATTAACGAGAAAAATTGCGAAGAAACGAAGAAAAGTCTTGCACTGCATCGAACGAGCGTCGACGTCTGTATTCGAATTACTACTACCTTCGTACTTCCTTCGTCTGGCACTGTCATATGCTCCAACATATGTCCATACGTAAATATACGTCCATAGAGAAAGAAATGAACATACGTGGGCCGCACGAAACGAACAAGCATTTTGGAATAGAAAATAAATGAATGCAACCAATAACACTGAGTTGCAGTAACATAACCGCCCACCTAAAATAGAATATTTTATGAAACAAAGCAAATATAAAATTGAAAAGATATCGAACATAAAGCGAAAAGAAAAAAAAGTATATATATACATATATACATCAACATATGTCATAACTATTGAAGAGGTAATGGACATAATTTAACCACTGATCTCTGCAGTACACCTTGAGTAGTCCGAACAGTAGCTACTCTAGCTATTTTATCAGCGCCAGGATGCAATTTCTCAATGCGTCCAAGTCGCCAGCGCAATGGAGGGAGTTGATCATCTTTTATCAAGACGAGTGCACCTATTGAATAAGGAGGCGAGTCACTATTGAACCACCTTTTTTCGTTGTTGCAGTGTGTTCAGATATTCTAAATTCCATCTTTTCCAAAAATCCTGATGGATACGAGTTAATAAAAGCTGACAACGCGATAATCGACCGATAGATAGGTGAGATAAATCTGGTTCAGGAATAGCAGTTAATGGAGCCAGAGTAAGAAAATGTCCTGGTGTCAGTGCAGATATGTCATTCGGATCATTACTAAGCGGACATAGAGGGCGAGAATTGAGCACAGACTCAATCTCTAAGTGGACTGTATAAAACTCCTGTATGACCTGTTGAGACAGAAGGAACTGTAAAGTCTGGGCACCTGGATGCAGACATATTTTGTGGAAATGCTGAATAAGGAGCCCAGTAAGACGATGAGATGAAGGAAGCAAAGCTGGGTGTTTGTGATCAAGAGCCAGACCAGAAAAAGACAGACGACCGCCCACCCTGAGAACACCATCTTCTCCAATAAATGGATTCAATTTTCGAAGTAATTTAGATATGGGATTTCCCGAGATGAGATTATCGATCTGTTCCTTGAACACAACCCGTTGAACCTGTTTTATAATGAAGAAAAGTGCATCTTTGAGATGAACTGCGGAAAATCTATATATCCTAGGAGCTTTAGAGTTTTTTATGAAGTTGACGAATCTGAAAATGTAAGCTACCACCCTTTGAACCTTGAACAGGGATGAATACCTGGAGAGCAAAGCATCAACAAACGATAGAGAAATGAAAGTTGACAAAGAGAGGTGACGCTCTTCTGTTTGTACAAGATGAAGAGAATTCTCTATTTCATCATTTGCGAAGGTGAGATGTTTGGAACGAAGCCAGTCAGGGCCTGTCCACCACAAAGAGCAGTTCAACAGTTCGGTTGGCGTTAAGCCGCGTGAAGCACAATCAGCTGGATTGTCTTTCGATTGAACATGATACCAATTTTCTGTTGAAACTAAGTCCTGAATTTGAGTAGTACGATTGCTTACAAATGTCTTCCATCGATGAGGAGAAGACTTAATCCATGTTAGAGCTACCATTGAATCAGACCAAGCAAAAATGTCATCTATTGTGAAGGCTGATTGGTAAACAGAGGAAACCACATTAATGAGTTTTGATAATAAGAGACAAGCACACAATTCCAGTCGTGGAAGTGAAATTCTCTTCAATGGGGAGACCTTTGATTTACCACCTACGAAAGAGATGTCAATGGAGCCGTCATAATTGAAAAACCTGAAATACACCGCGGCTGCGCAACCACGCTCACTACTATCTCCGAAACCATGAAGTTCGCAACGATAAAATGGTTTCGATGCAAGTTTCCGAGGTATCTTTAATTTACCCAATTCGGTTAATTCGGATTTACACTGATTCCAGCGACGGCTAACATCGTCTGAAGTGTATCATCCCACTGCAAACCTAATGTCCAAAGATGCTGGATCAAATGTTTAGCAAGAAAAGTAAATGGAGAAAGGAACCCCAAAGGGTCGAAAATTCGAGAAAGTTCTGAAAGTATGGTACGTTTGGTACATACCTGAACAGTAGTTTCCGCAAAATAAGAAAAATTCGTCCGACGAAGGAAACCACCTCAAACCGAGAATTTTGACTATCGGATCTATATCAAACTCCAAAGAATGGTGATATTGATGATCTAGAGGTATGGTTGAGAGTAATTGAGAACTGTTACTACTCCATTTTCGGAGCTCAAAACCACCACAATTCAATAAGGAAATCAGTTCCTTTTGCAACGTTTTTGCGTCTTCCAAATCATCACAACCTGTAACGACATCATCGACATAAATGTCTGTGAGCAAAATTTTGGATGCTTTCGAAAACGAGCTTCCTCATCCTTGGCCAACTGTGCCAAAGTTCGAAGGGCAAGAAAAGGTGCTGGTGCAACTCCGTACGTAACGGTATTCAGCTGATAAGTTTTTATGGGTTCCGATGGAGAAACCGCCACAATATTCTTTGAAAGTTTCGATGTGATTTTTGAACTAATATTTGACGATACATTTGTTTGATATCAGCTGTGAAAACGAACCGATGAACACGAAAGTTCATCAAAATGGCAATAATATCCTTTTGTAATTTAGGACCTAACAATAGAGCATCATTTAAAGATAAATGACTGGGTACATGAGCTGACGCATCGAAAACAACCCTCAACTTTGTGGATGGACTGTTTGGTTTGATTATACAATGGTGAGGGATATAAAAAGTATTTTCATAATCCGAACTCGTAGAAATTAATGACATATGATCTTTTCTAAATATTCCTGCATGAAAGTAGAGTATTCCCGGTATATATTCTGGT
Source organism: Micraspis discolor (assembly GCA_030674115.1). Lineage (NCBI taxonomy): Eukaryota > Metazoa > Arthropoda > Insecta > Coleoptera > Coccinellidae > Micraspis > Micraspis discolor. The sequence continues at coordinate 27,897 of JARTUT010001458.1, read as the reverse complement.
TTTTAATAAGTTTACGTTCAAGGGATAAAAAACGACGTAGTGCGAGAGAATATGTGTCACCGAATGAAAGTGTTGACTGATCAGGTTTAAATGGTAATGCCACAGTGTACCGTCCAGATGTATTTCTAGAATAGTTCTGAGTGTATAAGTTCTCACAAAATTGATCTTCTGGTGATACAATGACATTCTCTGAAACTTCTTCAAGTTCCCAAAATCTTTTCAACGAGGAGTTTAAACCTGATTCAGACAATGACAAATGAAAATTGTTAACTGATATGTTAGGTGATTGAATCTTTCCCATGAAAACCCAACCAAATACTGTCTCAAGTACTGTTGGTTCTAAACCGTTACCCTCGATACGACCCGGTCGAATTATTAAAGAGAATATATCCGCTCCGAGGAGAAGGTCTATTGATTTCGGAATAGAAAAGTTCGGATCTGCTAACTTCTTGTTATGGACACAATTCCAAAACGAATAATTTACGAAAGAACTCGGCATTTCCGCACAAATCTTCGGAATTACGACGGCATCGAATGTAAAAGATGGATTTATTTGACCTGATGGGCGAATAGTACATTCAGTGCTGCAATTAGCAGAAGATGAGCTTTCACAAATTCCATTTATCGAAAATGAAGCATCACAAATTTTCAAGCCTAATCTATTTACACACGATTGAGTTATAATATTTATTTGAGAGCCTCCATCTAACAGAACTCGGACCTTCTGATATCTACCCCAAGCATCACGAATTTCGACCTCAGCGGTTGCTAAGAGAACGGTAGAATTTGAAGAAACATTGGTTAAAACTTGAACTGAGCCTGAATCCGATGAATTTGCAGCATTGAAATGAAACGTCTCTGTTGAAGCATCATTATCCGCATTATTGCGCATGTGCAACAGGGTATGATGCTTTGCGTGGCAAGTACGACAATTTGACCTTGAAGAACAATTGTTAATCTTATGTCCAGAATGGAGGCAATTGATACACCAATTTTTGTTCTTCACAATCTTGAACCGATCTTGAACAGTTTGTTCCAAAAATGATGGACATTTGTAAATATTATGAGCTAACTTGCAATAATTACATTTTGAACGTTTCTTGAATGATTCAGTTTCCGTTTGAACGAGAAGAGTCGAATTTCTTTTATTCGTTGAGAGAGAACTAGATTTCAAAACTTGAGAATTCGAAACTGAATGAGTTTTCGACGGAAGAGAAAGAGCTACTGCCTCCAAGGCTATACACTGATTTGTCAGGAAATTTCGCAAATTGACAAACGACGGAATATCGGTTGAACATTCTTGTAATTCAAAACGTTTGATCGTTGCTGAATCTAATTTCTGAATGAGAATGTGAAATAAAACAAAGTCCCACTGGTCAACGAGTAAACCTAAATTCCTTAATACCGATAAGTTTTCCGCAAAAACTTCTATAATTCGCCTAAGGTCTTTAGCTGAATCACCCTGTAGCTTTGGAACATTACAGATTTCCTTCCAACACGTATTAGCGAGAAGTCTTTTATTTTGATATCTTTCCGCCAATGTCTGAAAAGCGCTTTCATAATTTTCCGCAGTCAATGGAAATCCTTTAACTAAATTTAAAGCATGAGAAGAAAGTGAACTAAGGAGGTATTGAAACTTTTCTATTTGACTCAAGTTAGAATTTTCATGTACCAAACTTTGGAACATATCGAAAAAAAAGTAGGCCACTCTTTATAATTCCCATTGAAAATGGGCAATACTATCTTTGGAAGTTTAACATTTGGCGAACTAATAGAGCAACTGTCTTGGTTTTTTACTGGAATGTTTACTACAGGAAATAAATTAACATAAGTTGTTCTGATGGTGTAATAATTATCCATAAAGGTTGTTCGAATAACCTTCTCAGTGTTCAATTCGGGTTCTTCGGAAGATACTATCATAGAGACAATTGATGTATGTAGATTTTGAAAGTCCACGAGAATATCGTCAAGTATTTCACATCCTAATTTGAATCTTACATGCAAACTTTCATCAGTGACAGCGAATTGTGCTAAATTGAGAATTTCCTCGAGATCATCAATAACAATTTGACGACGAGCTTTGAGTTGTTTCAATTTTGTCGCCATTATTATTATTCAAGGTATACTGCAGAAAACAATATGAATTTTGTTTTGAGTAATTTCGAAAAAAGAGCAAATAGACTAACCGATTGAAAAGAACGAAATTAATTAATAAAGCAAATAATTAAGATTGAATCTATTAAATTGAAAATCGAGTTGAAAATAAACAAATGAAAATAATGAAATGTAAATAAACAAAAACAAGAATGTCAATCTTTGTTTATGTTTTGAATCAAGGTTATGAGCATAGATGAGAAAAACAAACGAAGAGTTGTCTATGTTCCGAAAATGAAAGCCAAATTCTCCAACATGCGCAGAAATATCAGCAATTAAAGAATTTATGAATGTGTTCGATATCTTGTCAAGTTTTTGAGGTTAGATGAACATTGACCCAATGAAATAAATGCAAATGAAAAAAAACGAAATGAAAAAATTCCAAAATGCTTGATCGCAATAATTTTGAAAACGTGGTTCGAAAATATGCGGCTCAAGAAGGACCAAAATGGCACGACACGGCCTTTTGAAATTAAATGAAAGCAAAAGAGAAATTAATAATGAAATTCCGGTGAGAAAAAATGACCGAATACGAAATGTTGGAGTATCGACGATTGCCTACCTGTTGGTTTTACAGCACGGCTGAACGTGTCACTCACGAGCCAGAACAGTCACTTTTTCACCAGAGTTCTAATTTGTAGAAATTAACGAGAAAAATTGCGAAGAAACGAAGAAAAGTCTTGCACTGCATCGAACGAGCGTCGACGTCTGTATTCGAATTACTACTACCTTCGTACTTCCTTCGTCTGGCACTGTCATATGCTCCAACATATGTCCATACGTAAATATACGGCCATAGAGAAAGAAATGAACATACGTGGGCCGCACGAAACGAACAAGCATTTTGGAATAGAAAATAAATGAATGCAACCAATGACACTGAGTTGCAGTAACAATAATAATAAGCTTTATTTAGTTCAGGTAAAAAACTATTTTATAACTCTAAAGATTTGTGAAAAAAAGAAAAAATAATTACATTAAATAAAATTTTTTCGTTCTCAAAAGTCTTTTGAACATTTTCAACGTAGGTGCCTTCCTAACTGATGTTGGTAAGTCGTTATATTTACTAAGGCCCAAGCTAAATGTTGATCTCTGAAATGCAACAGTTCTACATCTTTCTATGTGAAAATCTTCCGCATTCCTCAAATTATATCCTGTCATTTCATTCCTCTTTGTTAAGAATTTCTCTAAGTATGAGGGAGCCAACTTATTAATGGTCTTATAAATTAGTAAATAATTCGATTCTTCCACTAACTGAGAAATGTCCAAAAATTTCAATCTATTTAGCATATAACTTACAGCCGTAGTCTTACCACATCCCAACAAAATTCTCATTGCCTTATTCTGTAATACTTGTAATATGTATAAGTGTTCCTTGTTACACGAAATTAATAATGATATACAATAATTGAAGTGCGGAAATATTATCTTTTTCCTTTTTCTGACAGTTTGTATGACATTCTACCAAAATAACCAATTTTTATCTTTTTACATAAGTATTCCACATGAAGACCAAAATTCAACTGTTGATCGAAAACCACTCCTAAATATTTTATCTGCGTTACAAGGCCTATCTGTTTCTTATCTATGTAAATTTTATACTGTTCAGCCTTAAATTTGTTGCATTGAGCTTTTGTGCCTAAGACCATATACTTCGTCTTTTCCGGATTTATTTTCAAATTATTTAACCTCAACCAATTTTGAAAAACGCTCAATTCCTTATTTAGAATATCCACCAATTCAATTTCATTATGACCTTCCACTGATATTAAAGTGTCATCAGCATATAAATTGAAAAAACATCTTTTCCAATACAAATGTAAATCATTGATGTATAATATAAAAAGCAATGGTCCCAGGACACTGCCCTGCGGAACGCCACATTTGATCTCAATTGCATCCGAAAAATCCTCATCAATTCTAGTTTTCTGGTACCTCTCTCTCAAAAAGTCCTCTACTCATAGTAGAGCTGTTCCCCTCATGCCGTATAGTTCACATTTTTTTATCAATCTCGTCCGATCAATGCCTCGAAAGCACGACGTAAGTCTATGAACACACTTACTACTATCTTTCTTTCATCTAAACTCTTCTTCCATGCCAAACAAACCAATTGGCAGGCTGTTTCACTGCACGAATGGTGCTCACGAAACCCCGACTGCAATTCGTGCAATATCAAATTCTTCTCTAAATAGTTCTGTAACTTCTCATGCACCAAAATTTCCAAAATTTTACTCACAATTGGAAGTAGATTCACTGGTCTAAAATCTTCCATCTTGCTTGGGCATTTCACTTTTGGAATTGGCACCACAGTACTACACTTCACCGCAACTGGCAGTTTACCCGTTCTCAAGCTGGTATTTATCAAATTAAGGAGAGGATATCCAATAACATCAAATGTACTTTTAGTAAGATTATCACGAACACACTATCACCTGTTGATTTATTTTTCAGATTCGTTACTACTTTATGAAGTTTATTTAGGGACACTTCAGAGAATGAAGATAATTCCTCTTTGGTTGCATTCAATTTGATTTCACTAAAGTTTTTGTCAGGGTTGCCAATACTGGCCTTGATCTCTTCAATACTTTCCACAAAAAATTTATTCAATTGATCACATAACCGCATTCCTGATCTGCATTCTAAGTTTGAAAAATTGACACTATTTGCATTTTTGCTCACCACTTCCTTCAGAAATTTCCACATCTTTTTACTATTCTTACTGTTCTGCTCTATTTTGGAATCATAATAACGCTTTTCTTTTTTTCGCATCATGGCTACCACTTCATTCCTTTTCACTCTATATTTCTCTGAATCTACATGGAAACCTGTGTATTTGAATGTTTTATACAATCTATCTCTTTCTTTCTGCAAGATTCGTATCTCTTTGTCAATCCAAGGTTTTTGCGACTTCTCAATCATTTTTCTTTCCATTGGTGCAATTTTGTCCAATACTCTTTCAAAGTTATTCTCCAAATTTTCATACAGTATGTCCATGTCAACTGAAGTATTATTCCAATCACATGTTATTAACTCAAGTTGTATATCTCTTATTTTCTCTTCTGTAATGTTCCTCTTGAGAAGGCCCTTTTTCATCTTTAGCATTGAATTTTCAAGAACCACACCTATAATTTCATGATCGGTAATCATGGGGAACTCACATTTGGTTTCCAATATCGGTTTATTTACAATTATCAAGTCTATCAAGGTTTTTGAATCCAATGTATTCCTTGTCGGCTTTTCTCTGATTTGCTTGCAACCAGCCATTTGTATTAAGTTAGTTAACCTATGAGCATAGTGGTCATGGTTCAATAAATCTATATTAAAATCTCCCATAATCAATAAATTATTATCCTTTGAGATATCATCATCAAGATATTCCTCGAATTCATTTAAAAAATTTCCTTTACTTCCACTAGGTGACCTATATAGACCTGTAACCACATATTTCTCATTTGCTATATATCCAGAAATACTGGTATACCAAAATTCGAGTTCCTCTTTCTCCTGTCTTAGCTCTCTATATTTAACCCCATCTTTGATATACATATTTACACCACCTGTGTGCCTACTGGTAGAAAAATTTGTAATACAACTGTAGCCATTTGTCATATATTCGTTCAGATCAATATTCTCCGTTATATGTAGTAATTGCTATCAGTGGTTGAAAATCGAACATTACCTGTTGCAATTGAACATAATTTGTTGTCATTCCTTGAATATTTACACATATGATTGATCCCCCTGTATTTTGCTTTGATTGCTATTGATAATTAATGCGTTCTTTTATTTTCTCAATTTGTTTTAAATAGCTTGAACAGTTCTTGTCGAACACATGGTGATCATACTTTATATTTCTCAAACCTAGAGTTTCGCAAGCGTATTTGCAGTTTGTGCATTCATATTTTTCACTAGAACATTGTTCTTTTTTGTGATCTTTGTTACATAGCGGACATAATGATTCCTTATTTTTACATTTGTCTGACTTGTGACCAAATCTCCAGGAATTGAAACACCTAAGTACGCCCACGTATTCAAAATATCTATATTTATTCCATCCAATATTGACTACTTCTTTCTTGTTCAACTGTAAGTGATTCAATTGTTCTTTTGATAGCTCTAGTATAACATTAAATGTTCCTTTCCTGTTTTTCGGCGTAGTAAATTTTTTTATAAATTTTATATTGTCTCCATTTTTTAAATTTTGGTTTTTAAATTTTTTTACAAAATCATCCTCACTTCCAAAATCATTTTCACGAATATTAATTATTTTCAACTTAGGGTTCCATAAATTTCCCACCTCTACCTCATACTCGGCTCCCATCTCACTTTCGGTTTCCATTTTCAATTTATTTAAAGATTCATCATTTTCACAATGAATAATCACTGCTCCTTTGGAAACAGGTTTCATACTTGATACGGATACCGCAATCTCGGATGGATTTACCTTCTGTGTCAATACATTCTTGGTTATAGTACTGTTTTGTTTATCGTTTTTTGGTCTTACAATAAGAGGTTGCACCGAATTATTTACAACTACATCCGAATATAATGGTTTCGTTTGAATCATATTATGATTTTGTGTTTGTAACAAATCGATCATTTCAGTAGTCTGATCAATAACTTTATCGATTTTATTCCATTTATCCTGTATTCCCTTACAGTTATCACCAACAAAAATTAAGCATTCATCACAAAACCATTTGACGTTAGCACACTCTTGTTTTATTTTTATCAACTGGTCCTTAATTTTTGCACAATGTGAATGAAAATATTTTTCACATAAATCGCACTTTATATATTTATTATTAAAAATAAAATTCTGTGAGCACCTGGTGCACACGTCTGCACCCGGCGCCATAACCATATATTTATGGTTCCTCAAATTTCCTCAAATTTCACTGTCGTAGCTCTTTTCCTTCTAAAGATATGATTATTTTTTTCATTTACTCGAGAGAAAAGAGGAATGACATGAAGTCGCGTGATTTTCTCTGAACTATGGCCATCACAGATTGATATTCGATTGACAGTGTCAGTTGGCATAATATTAATCAAAATTTTTCATAACGGAAAATCATAGAGATAGAATTCAATCTCGGTGGCTGAAATAATATACGTTGTCAAAATTCAGAAAAGCACTGACGTAAGTTTTTAGGAGAAGGGAATTATCGCTTCGAACAAAAGTTGGGGAAAATTATGAGTATTTATTTTTAATTTGAGATATAGGTTTGTTCATTCATTAGGCGTTGATATTTACATCACATTGTCCCATAGTACGGGAAAAGACTGATCAGAGTGCTTATAGATTAGTTATGGTTTGAATATTTACTCGCAAGTAGCTCAACAAGAGCCACAAAGCAATCTGACCTCAAGTCAGAGCTTTCTAAATTTTTTGAATTATTGTTTTGATAAATACGAGGATTTTTGTAAAATCACTAGATATAAGCGATATGAAATGGGTTTTCTAATAGCACAAGAAGTTCCACATTTCATTACTGTAGCAGTTTATCTTCAATCTTAAGAAAAATCGTTTATAAAAAAGGAACTTTGCCGTGATTATAAGAGATACTAGTATAAAGGATGTGAAGATTATCATTTTCAGAAGTAGGTTACCTTGCTTTGGTATAGTAGACTCATGTTATTTAATTATATCGACAAAAAGGAAATTTAATGAAAGACAATATCAAATGAATTTGGAATTTCACTAATTCTAAAAGAAGTACAATGATTTGTCGACAAATATGCATCTGAATGAAAGAAGCGTAGATGGTGACACTGATATTGCAGCCCTCTTTTCCAAACACTTACTGTCTACCTATGAATCATGTCTTTTTTCTTTCTATTGTTCAACCTGTTACGATCACTTTGGTGAAGCTAATTTATATATTTTTCTCTTGACAAAGTGGCCTAGAGTTGGAAAATCCTAATACTTTGACCACTACGTTAATTTTAACCATAAATTCTTGACGTAAAAAGAAACATTTTCTTCCTAAAACATTTTTTCCAAATTTGGTCCCGTTCAAAAGATATAGGGTGTTGAAATTTCATAAAAAAAATTCATTTTCACCTGTAATATTCATACGATAATATCAATTGAAATGGTCTCTTGTATAAAGTTTTTTCATAAGAGTCATGCATATTTTGGCATAAATTGATTTATCCCATTTCTTGTGGTTTTCTCGCTACTACTGTACAGATTGGTTAAAGTGCATGAAAAACAAATATCACTTGAACTAAAGGTCCGTCTCTTGTACTTCCTAGAATCATTAGTCTTTTTTGCAGATAAAATCATTTATCATCTTTTTTCCTAAATTTTTTTCCACCATTTTTGAGATATTTGAAGTTGAAAGGAGTTAAATCGATAGAATCATCTGATAAAACATGAGTGAGTATTTGCCCAATGTGAAAACTCAAAAACTCATAACTTTTTAACTCAACTGAATATGGAAATACGGTATGGGAAAAAAGTGTTTCTTTTGATCTCAAGAACCTATGGTTAAAATAAACGCAGTGGTTGAAAACTCACCCTGTATATATATGACATACAATTCGGTGTATGACATGAAAGCCTAGGGAGAAAACCTCAGTGAAAAAACCCTGGCTCCACGCATAAGTATTGTTGTGTGTACAGAAATTATTTTAAATATATTTAAAGGACTTCCTTCTTTAAGAGTGGTCTTTTATTAATAAACACAGGAGCTTCTTCAAGTTGCACATATCGAATATGAAAATAAGAAGACATATGTAGAAAACAGAACTGAATGTAAAATATACGTATCAAATTTGTTTCATACCAAGAAAAAATCGGAAATATCGTGAATAGCCCTAAAACCATCTTGGAATTTATACATAGAACAACTATTGATGAGATGAGGTATTGTTTCTTCTGCATATCTACATTCACAACTTTTGCTTAGAACTGAGTTCCATCTGAAAAGAATGCTATTGGTACGACCATGACCTGTACTCAAACGATTAGGAACTGTCCAAATTTTTCAGATCAAAACCTGGAATTTTTTCAGAAGGATCAGAAATGAGGTTTTTATTGAACATTTCATAAGAGTTCCACTCAATCACGATAATTCTTTATCGCTAATTTTCATTTTGATGAACGTATTATACCAGAATGGTTTACGTGACATCAATCTGGGAATTCTATTTTGAAGAAAGTATGAAATAATTGGAAATAAATTAGGAGGGAATGATATTTGCTCCAAGAATTCAGAGATGCAGTCTATCTGCGAAAATGGGGAGGGACAATGTAAGACAAAATTGGTATCCAATGAACTAGTATAGATCTTATGGTGCCAGTATTTATTCTCAAGGATGTATTCAATTGGGCATCGATTTTTTGTGTATATACGCTATTAAACCAAACAGAGCAATAATACTCAGCTGCAGAAAAGACTAAAACTAGAGATGCTGTGCGAAGAGTGAAAACATCAGCACACCAAGATGATCAAGCTAATTTCTGAAGAATCTTATTTCCAGTTATCAGTTTTAGGCTCAGATCATCTGAATGAGTTACAGCTGCTTTCCTTTATTTTTCAAGATTATTCAGATGGAATCAAGATACCTCTGTTTTGTTGGGATTGGGAAATAATCGCCACTCAAAAAAATAATTCTTTAAAATTTCCAAATCAGATGATAGTATGGAAATCCAAATGCTGATAAGCAATAGCAATGTAACCAGCATAAATAAATTTCTGAGATGATGTCGTGGGTAAATCACTGCAATATAAATTGAAAAGTAAGGAGCTAAAACTGATCCTTGTGGAAGATTGGTTTTCAATGTTTTGAAATTGCTACTCTTATTGTCAACCAAACAAACCTTCTGTCAGGTAACATATTTTCTAATAATCTTACCATTTTCCCACACTTCAAATGGGTATAGTATTGGAAAATTAATCCATCTTTCCACACAGTGTCATATGCCGCAGATAAATCAATTAAAGAAGCTCCTGTTTTCAACCTATTATTGAATCCTGAATATACGAAAGTTGTAAGGCTGAGAACCTGATCTGAGCAATTTCAACTACTACTACTACTATTTGACCTACCAAGTAGAAGTGTAGTCGATACTTTATTCGGGTTCAAATTCTGACTGTTCCAGAACCATCAGAATCATGCGCATTTCAGTGTTCGGGTTTTCTCTGACTAATTTCGAACCGAGAAGTCCGATGTTCGGGTTATATCAGGATTTTTTTCTGATTATTTTCTGACGGTTCTGGGACTATCCTGAGGACAATTTTAGGATTTTGCCGTAGAACCGCCTTCGGAGGGAGGAGTTAACCAATTTCTTTCGTAATTTGAAATGTTTGAATTTTATCTGCATCCGTTAACAGATATAAACAAATCTAAACATAGATGGTTTCAAATCGTGAATAAATTGGTATTAAGTTAAATGATTATAAATTAATATTATAAAGGGGTTTCAGGGGCAGGATTATGAGTTTTCTTTATTTCCTTGAGTTGTCCAATTCAGATTGCAAGAACTAGTACAACTTTATTTATTACAATGATTTAAGTTTTCTAAATAATCATTTCGAATTCCTTAACTATTTTCAAGTATGTGAAAAATAGTTTTATCGAAAAAAATTTTTTTAGCTCTCGTCAACAAATCGTCAATATTAAAAATGTGCATTATGATTCATTATTGACACATTCATTAATCCATTTGCTTTTCTTTCAATTTATGGCTTATATGATCAGGAGAATCAATTTGAAATTTTCTGCTGTAATCGATTCAAATAGTCCTACGAGTTTGCGCATTTTGCCAAATTCAACTTGTTCGGGTTTTTCTCTGACAAATTTTAGACCAAATCTTCAAATTGGTTCGCTGTTCGGGTTTTTTCAGTACAATCCCAGTACAGTTCCAGTACAGTCAAAATCGGTACCTACTCGAGAGCAGGTATCAGTTCAGGATTTTTTGCGGACTACAAATGCTACCAACCCTTAAACAACACTTGAATACGCAATTTGTGGTAAATTCGTATTTTTAGACGAGAAATAAATCAAGAATTCCCTTTGCATCAAAGTTTACTACCAATTGCATTAAAAGCTCCTTTCAAATTAACAATTGAAAACCATTATATTCAAAAAGGTAATGTGGTATATTTCAAAAATTCAAATTTTTGATGAAACGAAATGAGAATTTTAGTTTATTTATCACCAACCTGATTATCAATGAAATTCCTAGCGAACTTTTTCTGTTTGAGAGTTTCGTCTACATGAAATTGTTTTCCATAGTTAGAATAATGTTTTATCAAATTTTCATCGACAAACCAAAAATTTAAGGTTGATAGAAACAGTTGAGTACTATAATAGCGCAATTCAAATTACTAATGATTATTAAAATTCTCAAAATATATACAATCCCACCTGATAAATACTGAACAGTGAATCTGTATCAAACAAAATATTTTGATAGATCTAGTTCCTGTGCTTTGTTGCATCACCCATATTCAGACAGTAGTTGCATAAACACATGAATATTACTGATAGTATAAACTGAAATATAAACTTAATAAATTCAGAGCAATCCCTCACCTATATAGGTAAATTGTATGATTAACTGATTTACCAATTTTACTTTGCGTTCAATAATGTTTTGGAAATATTTTCAGGTTCAGATCTGTATAACTAGTTATTATCACATCATTGAATTAATTTAGATTTCAGGTATAAATTGATTTGATATAGTGGGCATGAAATAAGATTTCCTGCAAAGACGAAGAAGTTTTTTTATTTATGGGTAATATAACAAATTTAAATGTCACGAGATTCACCTTGAAATCCAATGAACTGATACAATGATGAATACAATGCAAAATTATTCATTGATTCTTTATCAAATAGAGCACAATTTAGACTAATATTCACAATAAAAAATTAATTCTAGGAGATATCGATTCAGTATCAGCTCGCTTGAATTTTTAACAACACATATCTGAGTTTCAAAGAAAACCAACCTGTGATGATAGATCACTAGTGTTCCCATGCCAAAACAGAACAGATATTAGTTCTATAAACAATTTTTCTTATATAAGGCACCAAGAAACTATCAGAATAATCAACAAGAATATAAACAAGAATTTTCCTTACGATACAAAAACTATAGAGCAATGCTTGATTTCAAGCACTGATGCCAAACTATATAGATTACCATAACAGATTCATATAAACACATACGAAAAAAAATTTGAAGAATTAATTTCAGTACTCCCCCATAGGTCTGGACCAGGTCAAACACTCACATGAAAAGATAAAAAGTTTACAGATGATGAAACACAATCCCTTTACCAGCTTGATATACCAATTATTTACATCTAATAAATACAAACAACCAGTTTCTTCAAAATCCATCACATTAGTGTTCGATCCCTTGTGTAATTTATCAAACAGATTTCAGGGTTGAAATGAGTTGTCTTTCAACTATCTTTCAACATACATTACATGTTGAGATATCTTCACCCAATTTACTATGATTGTCAACCTTCATAACTTTTGTCGATTGAAATAAACATTCTTTCGTTTTGAATCCAATTCTTGAAAATTAGGTATACCCCAATAAACATATTTTAGGAATCGACAATCCTGAAACTGCAAATATGACAAATGAAAATTATGTTATAATGTAATAAAAAGAGCATTCGAAACTTTTAAATCAGTTGATTAAATAGAATCACAAAAATAAACACATATATTGCTATACATGCTGTCTACTATTTTTAATATCAAAATTGATTTGCTGAAATATACTTTGCAATCATTATTTCATTGTTTTTTAATAAGTTCCAATATCTTACAAAAAATAGCTCTGAAAAAAAATTGGAAAGGTTTGATTATTGCAAAAAGTAGCACTACGGAGTACAATGACTAGATTTTACACATAGATACACTTGCTGATATTTTGGCATTATGAATTTTGAGTAACTGTTCAATCTCTCTGCATATTTTTCTGTACACTCCACAAGAGAATATCCATTTTGTTGCAGGTTATACCGATGTTTATCCTGAAGTCAGCATTAACGATAATTGGCTACTATTCTTTCTAATACCCATTGTATTAATTTTCCATTTAATGGGAAGAAAATATCACCTAGTCTTATATTCTCTACACATCTAGGTACAAATAATTCTTCTTTTCCCATCTTATTTAGTCATTCATTTTTATGGATTGTAAGATTAAGAATTCCAAAATAAAACTCGACTCCCAACCACAATTAGTTTTGTCTCTTATTCCTAATGCTTCTCTTATTTATTCACACAGTTAGTGAAAGCCTGGAAACAATATAATTAACGTTTTAATACAGCTTATTACATAAACATCACTCCTTACCTTCATACAAGTTATTATTTGTCAAACATTTCCTGACGAATATTCGTAAACACAAATGAAAAAACAACCAAGTGCTTGAAAGTTGTTGTCTGACAGGCGCAATTAAACAAAGAACCTCCAAAACTGTACCTATTTCTCTCCATTTTTAATCCTCATTTGGCTGTTCGGGTTCTACATTTCTCTGATAATTTTCTGACAGTCCAAGAATGGTCCAAAAATGATCCAAAAATCCTCAGCTATTACGCATCAGTTCTGCGCACCCTGAGGACTGTCCCAGAACAGTCAGGAAAATACGAACCCGAATGAAGCTAATACCAATTTGTTGGCTATCGCACAGTATGTTTTCTATACTTTGGAAAGTGGGGGTAGCATCGATGTTGTTTATGCTGACTTTTCTAAGGCCTTCGATAAGGTTGTTCATTCAAACTGTCGTCCTTTGGAATAACTTGCATGTTGAAGAAGTGGTTTGTATCATATTGTAACAACTATAGGGGCTTTATGGGTAACATAGTTGTTAATGTTAAACACCGAAATGTATATAGTTATTTATTTGTAGGAGCTACATGATGAATCGGTGTGTCTTATACAAAATCTAGTTAAGAATTGTCCTCATTCCATAATGTCGCTGCTTTGTTTCCATAATGCCAAGTCAGCAGGTCGAAGTCCCTTCGCCGTGGTCATCACCGCATTGCTACGGGCCAATCTGATGTACAGGCTGTGTCTCGTAACACTCCCTCTCTTGAAAAAAAAAAAATCGTCCTCGATTTTTGCTATTCACCCGTTTACATGCTGCTGCGATGAACGGCTCCAGGACTCCACCTGTAAACAAACAAACTACAGCAGAAACACGCTCCTACAAAAATTTTTCTGTTAATTCAATAATTCTCTATAATTACTGATGACAAAATAAATGATAATTATACAACTTTTAATCACTCAACTTAACCTATTTACTAAATCTTATATAAGGGCCCTTTTAACTAATTTTATCCTTATTTTACTCTTATCTATTTTCCTACCAATTTAACAACCTTAATCCCCTAATTACTTATAAAACTAAAACTTAACATTTCCTATACCCTACACCACTAAGTAATCTAACCATGAACTATCATTCTTAAAGTAAGATCATCTACTTTTATTTTCTGAACTTAGTTTTAGCTCAGTGAAAATTTCTCTCGAGGGGGTTGCTATCGCAAGTACTTGCATTTACCAAAAAGCTTTTACAGGTCAACTGAAAATGTAATTACTATGAAATTACGTTCAGCTCTCTATTATTAAACTATACTCTCGTTTATCTGCGCGCGCGTCTTTCTTGACCTACTCCCTAACGCTTTCTATAGAAGACCCTATTTCTTCCAAGGGCATTTCCGTACTTTGCTCTACAGTCGAGCGAGGTTTACCCTTCAACTTCTCTACAAGGCATTGCCAAATAATCCATATTAAAAACAATACTATCATAATCAGTATAACTGAACCGCTTAAGGTGCTGATAATTTCAGGTTACGTTAAGTGCAGCTACTCTTTGTGGCATTCCAAATGAAATTAAGTAAGGGTTTTTATTATCACATAAAATATTAAAATAATAGCAACTATATTAACTATTCTGAACGTTGTCCATTCGTATGTAAACGATTCCGACGAATAGTGAATCAGCTCCACGTTGTCCTCGTTAATTTTATATTTAGATTGAAATTTATAATCAAAGATTGGAATCGTTGTATTCCATTTAGAGTTTAAACACTCCTGTATATTTGAGAATTTTAATTGTGTGTGTGTGGTTATAGGCTCTATTTTGAAAGATTCTAATTTCGACCAAACAGCAGGTAATACATGTTTTAAATTTACATCTAAGATAGATTCCGCATCGCATGGAAATGCTCGAGATATTATTTCTTTTTCTGCCGACCATACAGAACACTCACACGGTATATCTATTTCCCACGCTCCTGGTAAATTCTCTCGAATTATGGAAGCATTTGGTTTATTCGGACAACGTAACATTAAATTATGCGGAGGGTGCGTAATTATGAATTTTTCAGGTTCAATTTGATTAACTATTGTACGATTATCTTTGAAGCAAAGCATTTTGCATTTTTGTATTAATTCGAAACGGATGCTCCTTGAGCTAATTCTTCAAAACAATTCAAGTTACTTATTCCATTATGGGATGCTCTAGGTAGTAAACAAAGGTTTTTGTTACATCGCAAGTAGATAAGAGATTACCTCTAAGAATTTTAATATGAGACTGAAATTTAGCTACAAGAACATTATTTTCCGCAAACTGACATGTATACTCATCCCACGCATATGGTATAAATGTTAACCTAAACAATTTCCATGTTTCTCCTGTTCTTCTCACGGGTAAATTCAACACCACGGATACTTCGTTCTCAGTTATTATACACGACGCCACTTTCAGTTTTAGATATCTGGAGATACTTTTCGCTCCTATTACAAGTTGAAAACCTTGCTTATTAAGTATTTTATCGATGCGAACTAAATCTTGCCTTAACAATGATAATTCAACAACTTCCAGTGGAATTTGATTATCACGACATTGTTTAATTATTTGAGATTTACTGAAAATATAAAGAACTTCTAGATTTTGTAATGCCTGATTAATGAAATTTTGCCAAACATGCTTAATTTCGTCAGGAATGATCTCTAAATTTCTACGAACTTCCACGAGTTTCTTCCACATGACACGTTTAACGTCTTGACTCTCTTCAAGATTTTGCAATTGCCGCACTATACTTTTTAACTGCACCTATAATGTTCTCAAGCTCCCCATGCTGTTGGTTAGCCGCGATTTTCAAATCACGCATTGATTTACTCAAAGTTTTCTCATTCGCATATAAGGGTCCATAGAATGTTTCACTAATACGTTACAACACCAATTCAACGCATCTCCCAAAAAGTCCAATGCCCGTCTCTTTCTATATTCTGTGTCTTCGTCTAACTCACTTTCAAACTTTTGTCCTAAATTATGATTCATTTTCTTTATCCAAGATGTGAATGTTTGTTGTAACTCATACGTTACATTGGCTAACTGACACTCAGGTGTAACACAATTCTTAACAGTTTCTTGATCTTCGTTCATACGAGTTTGAAAAATGCCAGAAGTTTTGGAAATTTAGCCGAATAAGTTAATGGTATAGTTGACTCGTACAACTCCACATTAGATAAATAAGACCAATATACACCCGATACGATATTTATTTCATACGCGAAATTTTTATCAATGAGTAATAACAAACACGCCACTAAACTGTACATGTTTTTTGAATGCATCTTAATTGATTTATAAATTGAACCTTACTAACTAACTAAACTTCCAGAATTTATTTGCTGAGTAGTATAATACGCCGTACTTTGACTCGCTTTCATTTCCGTTCATGAAATTTCTTCATTCTGCTGACATGTACAATATCGTTTTTAATTTTTCCGCGTGTGTTAAATTTAATATTATAATTAAGATCATTGACTTTTTCCACAATCTCATATGGCCCAAACCATCTACATAGTAACTTTTCCGATTTCCCGATTTTTCGTACTGGTGTGTACACCAAAACTTTGTCCCCTACATTATAACTGACGTGCCTATCTAATTCTAGTATAGCGTGTTTTACTTACTTTATGATTACCAACTAAATCTTCACTTACTATACTAATGGCTGCACCTGTATCCACAATAACATCAACAGATTTACCATCTATTTGACCCTTTATGATAACTGGCTCAAAAAAATCTTCCACGGAATATACATTATTTACTTTTTCTATTTTTGTATTTAATCTTTTGAACAATTAACTTTTTATGGCCTACCCTATGACAAAATAGCAACTTAGATTTCTAAAATGTTGTTGTGTATAGAATCTTTTGAACAGAACTTCAGGCTTGGATTTTAGTTTTTTGAACTTCTACAATTTCTAGCATAATGGCCAACTCGACCGCATTTGAAACAGGTAACTCTGCCCATCAGGAGTTCTAGGTTCCTGTTTCACCTCAAATTTCGGCTTTTGATAGGAAGCATTCCTTTTACATCATTGTATCTAAATCTAAAATTTTTAAAATTTGACCCACCTGAACTCCTCTCCATGTCCTGTAACTTTTTAGTGAGATGTTCCACTTTCAGCTGCAGGTCTGCATAGGACTCGTCCTTTTGTGAAGAAGTACTCGGCTGCGGGCCTCCCAATAGCATTTCCGTCACTTCAATCCTCTCCAAATTCTTCCTTAACTTATCCATTGTTTCATTTTCAAATAGGTTCACTTTTTCCAGTATTCTAGGCTGCAGTCCCCGTATAACAAAACCAATTTTTTCATGATCTTCCATAATAGGGTTGACTTCGGCACATAGATTCAAAATTTCGTGATAATATTCCCATACATCTTCTCGTGGTCGTTGCTTCCTATTCAGTAGTTTCACATATTTTTGTTGTTTTCGAACTTCATTTTTGAAAGCATCATTCAGTAGGTCTGCGATTTCTTCATACGTGTCGACATCGTTTTCAATGGTTTCAAAGAATTTTAATGCATTACCTTCTAAATAACAGGGTAGTTGAAGGAGTTTTGTCGCCTCTGACCACCGGTTAGCTCTTGATGCACGATCAAACGTTTTTATAAAATCTTTGACGTCTTCATCGGCCGTTCCAGAAAAACTTTTCGGTACTATGTAAGGAAGCGATTCCCTATTGTTTGCTGCCGCTTCTTGAGCCATTTTGTTTCTTCGTGCTTGTAATCTGGTTTGCATTTACATCGTTTAAACACTTTTTATTTTTGTAACTTTTAGACACTGTGTAACACTGTTTTTGAAGAAACTAGTCGAACTTCGGCGCCTCCACCATTGTAACAACTATAGGGGCTTTATGGGTAACATAGTTGTTAATGTTAAACACCGAAATGTATATAGTTATTTATTTGTAGGAGCTACATGATGAATCGGTGTGTCTTATACAAAATCTAGTTAAGAATTGTCCTCATTCCATAATGTCGCTGCTTTGTTTCCATAATGCCAAGTCAGCAGGTCGAAGTCCCTTCGCCGTGGTCATCACCGCATTGCTACGGGCCAATCTGATGTACAGGCTGTGTCTCGTAACAATATTTCACTCGGCGTACTCTGTCAGTCTTATCCCCACTATACTTCTTTGATTATGGTGTAACTCAGGGTAGTCATTTGGGTCCTCCGTTGTTTCTTATATGCAAGGTGTTCTGAGGTGTTTATCACAAACTAAAATAGGTGATAGATCACATCATTTTAACCAAATAAGTTCCTGTGAACATGGGTCCGGAAATGCTTCGTTTTGGTCTCAAGAGAATTGTTTGTTTATTCGAAAATCAGTTAAGATACCTACAAACCGGAATGATGTAGTCAACTTTTCTATAGAATTCGCAAATTCTTCGGACTTGTCTGGAGTGCGACTACAATTTGTAATTGAAAGTAGGTACAGTTTCATGTATAAATACTTGCTTACCAGGCGTACCGAATAGCACAATAAGCATTTGAAAACCTAAAAAACTGAAGCTTCTACTATGAAGCGGTACCATGTTCGCCAGGCCAGATAATATCATATTACATCAAATATCATACAGTGTATGCTCACTATCAGAAAATGCTACTTAAGGTTGCCTGCATCTTATAAAGGCTATGATATGAGCTTCTGAAGAACTTAAAAGCAGCGGAACTTCTTAAAATATACAAACATTCAAGTAAAAGTCCTTTCAAAGTCAGCTCGAGAGAAAATTAAATTTTTCCAAGAGTAAATGAAGGAGGTGAACTATGAACAAAATTGAGAAATCATAAAACCTGTTTGTTCCGCTTTAATTCATTTACCCTCGATCCTCATTATTTCCGATTCCCCTTGTCACTTGTAAAGTTCACGAGAGTAAACAGCTTGTGACATGTTGGAGCGTGCACGATCGATGTGGTTGTATATGTCATCGTTAATCTCCAGTGATTGCTGACAATATTGGAAATATCGGTCGTTATTCTTTCCATTCTTTACAGAGCTTTAGAAATAATCAGCCCACAAAACTTCAGCAAATAAAACCAGGAAGGCATTGAAGTGTTGTCTCCTTCCTATTATATAATGATATCCTAACTGTCACTGTTAATTGGAAGAATGCAGAGCAGGGTTATTAGTCAGTATAAAGTTTACCATCATTGGAATTACAAAACATTAAGAATCGTATTGTCATTACGAGAGTTGCTTTTTATATTTCGGGATTAAAGAACAAAACCAAATATTAGTCACCTAAAATCGCTTTATTCTTTTTCAAAATGCTCCCCATCAAGATCTATACACTTTTGAATGCGTTTGAACCAATTGCCGAAGCACTTCTGCCACTCTGATTGGGGTGTCTCCAAAACATGCATTCTGAACGCATCAACCGCTTCTTCGGGTGTCGAGAAACGTTGACCTCTCATTTTATTTTTACCTACGGGAATAAAAAAAAGTCATTCGTTGCCAGTCAATACTATACGACGGATGACTCACAAAATCGATTTTGAGTGTAGTTGTTTGAACCGATGTGTGATAGCTCGCATTGTCGTGGTGAAGGGTGATATGTCTTTGGCGGTTGGTTTTCCTGATTTTTTGGAAAACAACTGTCAAACAAATGGTTGTGAACCACTCAGAATTGACTATTTTGCGTTGTTCCAGTGGTACGATTGTGAAAGTTTTTTCGAAAAAACTGGCGACCATTTTCTATGAAATGCTTTGTGCGCGAGCAACTTTTGTTGGATTTGGCTAATCTTGAAACACCCATCCATACAGTCGACTGCTGTTTACTTTTGGGCTCATACGTGTAAATCCACGATTCATCCCTGTCACGATATCAAAGACGTGCTTCGAAGCACCACAATTGTATGTTTAGAGCATTTCTTTCGATCAATCGACACGAGCCATTTTTTGAGCCATTGGCAAATTGTGTGGTTTTCAACACGAACAATTTTTTCTGATGGTCAAGGGTTTATGCAATATTGAATGTATGCCGATCCCATTAATTCTTAAGGTTGTTTCAATCTCTCGATAGGTCACATGGCGATCCTGCAATATCAGTTGGCGCACAGCATCTTTCTCGGAAAAATAACTTATTTCGGACGATCTTCACGAAATTCGTTTTGGAGTGAACTACGACGTAACATACCATCAATAAACACTGGTCTTTGATGGAGCTTCATCGCCAAAAATTGAATTAAGTTCATCGATGCACTGTTGTTGTTGTTTTTTTCCATAAAAATCATCTCATAGAGTTGTGTTACATTTGTGCTGACTTGTGCTGATAATTTTTTCAGAAAAAACTTCAAGTTGTCTTTTTAAACGGTGAAAAATCAAAATATCAGTAGATTGAATGATGAATTGTGTGAATGGCAACACTGTTGTGAAGTTAGCCCCGCACTTTTTGATTTTCGATAAAATGTTTGTGGTGCTGAATTGTGCAAGGTTTGTGCTGCTTTGTGCCGTAAAAGTTTTTTTTCAAATGGTTAATAAGATGGCGATTAATAAGATATTTCACTAAGTAAGTAAGAGCGAATAATGTACATTTTCATTTTTTCTTTCCGTTTAACGGTCACTTGATAACTGAATCTCAGTCAACAGTGAATACACTGATTTGTGCTTTTCGAGCTTCCTCGAAAAAAACTCTGATATACCGGAAAATCGAGTTTGAAAAATTTTCAATATTCTTTTTGTGTTCTTTCTTCCGAATCGAAATCACCAAAACTTGTGCTACTTTCGTACAAACTCGTTCAAACCTAATTTTCAAAATTCACATGAAATTTTTTCTCAAAAGGTGGAAAAATTGGAGAAATCAGTATATTCCTGAAAAATCTTGATAGAAGGCAACGTAGTAGCAGAATTAGATGCTACCCCGTGGGGCGACCGTGTAAACGAAATCGTATGACTCATCTAGAATTTTATTACTTCCAGGTGGATAGCCGTGGATAGGAGAAGTTGCCAGATTGTGATTTTGAGAAGAAAATATCGATACTAAAGTTTCATTTCCTTCATGATGAAATTTCCACTGACGTAAGAATAAAGTCTTAAATGTTTCTCAATTAGAAAATTTTTATTTTTACTGAATGGTGCTAAGGTTTTCTGAAGTTTTTCAGACTTTCCATAAAATGTAGAAAGTTAGCCAGCTCAACGACTGAAGATTGCTCCAGAATTCTAGACGTATTCTTAGTTGTGCCGTTGAAATTTTCGAGATAGAACTTTTAATTACGTTGAAAATGGAAAATTCAAAAGAAGTTAACACAGCCTTTTGTTTTTGCGTGCTTGTTCTTAGTGAAACAGCGTTTTGCCCAAATGACTGTAATTTTCGAATATTGAGCCGAAAATGGTCTCAATCGATTGGGTTCGTCTTCCTGATGAAGAATCTGTTGTCAATTTGAGTATGTTTGACCGGCCAGTCGTCCGGCCGTATACTCTTTATCTTCCGAAGGAGATCACCTAGAGTTTTCATTTTTTCAGAATAGGTTGATTGTCCAAATATTTCGGATAAGGTCGTTATTTGTCCAAATCCATGGATTAGATTAAATGTCTGAATCTGAAATTTGAAAAGTTGAAGAGATTCAGTTATCAAATGATCGTTAAACGGAAAGAAAAAATGAAAATTTAAATTATTCGCTTTTACTCACTTAGTGAAATATCTTATTAATCATACCATTTGAAAAAAAAACTTTTACGGCACAAAGCAGCACAAACCTTGCACAATTCAGCACCACAAACATTTTATCGAAAATCAAAAAGTGCGGGGCTAACTTCACAACAGTGTTTCCATTCACACAATTCATCATTCAATCTACTGATATTTTGATTTTTCACCGTTTAAGAAGACAACTTGAAGTTTTTTCTGAAAAAATTATCAGCACAAGTCAGCACAAATGTAGCACAACTCTATGAGATCATTTTTATGGAAAAAAAAGAAAGTGCGGGCTATCTTTTTCGAATTTTCCAGTTTTTTCGGAAAAAAAACTCGATTTTTCAAAAATATTAACGGCACAAGTTCATACAAGCGTAGCACAATTTATTCCACATATTCCGATTGAAAAAAAACGATAGTGCGGAGCTAGCCTTGTAATGGATTTTCGGGATTTTCCGGAAAATGCGAGGTATTTCCATGAAAATTTTTACGGCACAACGCAGCACAAGCCTAGCACAACTTTTTACACTCGTTTCCGATAAGAAAAAACAAAAGTGCGGGCTAACTTTTTTTGATTTTCCATTTTCTGGGAAATTAAGAGATCCATCTCAAAAATTCGAACGGCACAACTCAGTATACGTCCAGCACAATTAATTTCAGTGGTTAAAACTCAAATTTTCAAGAAGTGCGGGGCTGGCCCATTTTATGCATTTAGTGAAATATCTCGAAAACTACTTGAAATAACGAGAAAATTTAAACAACACAAAGCAGCACAAACCTAGCACAATTTAGCACATTAAAAATTTTTCGAAAATCAAAAAGTGCGGGGCCAACTTAACACACATCTTAATTCCTCCTTTGGACGAGATGAATCTTTTAACACAGCGCTCGTATGTCAAAACGTTCTTACTATGGTATAACCTCAAAAATATCAACCTTTAGGGTAGAGCTTTCAGATTGTAACTCTAGGGTTGTCCAATACCGAAATATAAAAGGCAACCCTCGTATCAGTAATCAATGTCTTATTCCATCATCATACCAGAATTTTGGGCGGGCAAACCCTCGTCCTTTGAAATATCTCATATATTCAAATTCAAATTATACAATGACGATGATTCTTCGGAATCCAATCTTCTGATGACTCACAGGATATTTACGAACGCTGCATTAAACTTTTTCATAGCATGATTTTGGGTTGTGAATTCTGACAACCTCCCATTAATTTTAACTTTTGCCATTGCCTGCCTGGGTACCTAAATGAAAAAAAATCTTCTGCTGAAAGGAAGTTACGATTATGTAACGAATATGTAAGATATAAATAACATCCATACATGTACAATTCACTTTTCAATACGACGGATATTTCATGAGATATAAACTATCGGATCGAAATTTTTTGGGAATTTTCTGAAAATTTTTTAGCGTGTAGATTTCTACAAAATTGTGCAAGTCAGTTTCTTTCAATCCTATTGAAATACCTTTTAAGTTACAACTGAATCCGATAAAAATTCTGGGATTTGTTGAGGACACGAAATTTCAAATGCTCATAACACCTTTAAGCATTCGACGGATCTGACCCAATATCGAACCTGACTGAGATATTTGGACAGTTGACCTATTCTGAATATATGAAAACTCTTTCTCTGGATAGGGGGTATACGGTCAGCCGACCAACCGGACATACTGAAGATTTACCCTGTATTCTTCATCAGGAAGTCAAGACCAATTGATATACACCATTTTCGGCTCTATATTAGATAATCAGAGGAATTTGGGTGAACCAATTTATTGTGCTCTCGTTCTAATCTATATCACTTGTAGCCCAGTCAAAATGATGGTGAAATCGGGTTTTTCGCCTATACGGCTGATTTTATATTCAGAAAAATGCGTGGAAATTGTGGGCAACGTAAAAAAATTTCCAAACACCGGGAAGGGGGTGATAAAAATGAAAAACTACCCCAAAGTACGATTTTTCGGTTGAATTTCGGAAATATCAAAAAAAGTTTCAAACAAAAGTTGTAGAGCAGAAAATTCTAGTACAAATTATGTTCTTCTTCGTTCTCGAAAGTGAATTTGTATACTGATAATCAGTGTATTTCTTTATTTGCGCAATAACAACGAATTTTAGCTTTGGCTCTCGATGAAATGACTACCTGAACGCTGAACCGAACATCTGGCAGATATTTGCCAGGGTTGGACTCTCGTCTCGTTTTGTTTTGTATTTATTACATCGAACCCTAGACTATAATTTTGAGTTGTATCGGGAACCGACAGTTTGGGTAAAACTATGCTCGGTGTTCTAATCTGATGTGCTAGCGAATGCGATATAGATTCTTCAATGGAGGCTAGAAGTAATATGAAAAATAGAAAAGTCAAAAATTGGATAAATTTTAAAAAGGAAATTTTGTAATTTGACGAATCTGAATTTCAAATTTTATTAATTCAAAAACAAATAAAGTTTTCAGCAGCTATCGTGAACAAATTCCTAGCTGAATTTCCTTAAGATGCATACGCTTTACGAATAATGATTTAGACATAGGTAGGTATGTTTCTGATAGTAATATAATAGAAAATCTTCGAAGGAAAGAAATTTATTCAGAGTAATGGGACAAAAAAGGTTGATTTGAAATTGGTGTTATTATTTGAAGAGCAATAGAATTATTGAATAATAATATCAGGAAAAACAGTTATATCATTTTTACTAATAGTCCTTCAATTAAATGCATCAATATCATCTCTAGATGCTAGATTTTTGCAAATATCTCAAAAGGTAAGTAAGTAATAAAATACAAAAAAAAATAAAATACATAATAAAAACAAAATAAATAAACTCTGTTTATCGTTGAATTCGTATTTATTTCTAAGAACTTCGAAAACTTTTCATAATAAACAAAATATTTTATAAACGCATAAGAAAAATTGAAAAGGCATTAATTCAGGCCTCATCCTTTCCAGTGATACTAAATTGATGATAAATTCCATTTAAAAAACTCATTATATACTATAAATTCATTGGCTACAAAATGTTGCTTATTCTCGTAATAATATAGATAATTTTGCAACTCGTTTCGAAATATTTATTGAATTAATAATAGTAAAAATCTATTTCTTTTTCCTGCTAGTTCTAATTAAAGACAATTTCTTCTTCGTCGTCGTTTGAACTGTCTAATGATGCTTCTTCAGGTTCGGACTCCAAATTGTCATTAACATTATTAATTTCTTCAACTGTTTCGTCAATAGCAGGTTCATTAAAACAAGTGCCTTCATCCACACAATTTGTACACATGTAAGTACAGTGAAGACCGGCTTTTCTGCATAAACAAGAATTTTTTTCACACTCACTTTTAGCACATGTGCATGATACCTGAAAGAATTTTGGAACGTTAATGGTGGGTGCAGATTTAACTGGAAAACTAATATGTAGAATGAAATTTCAATATTTTCAGTCGTTAATAAAAAGTTCGTTATTAAACTTACCAATTTTAGTAAATCTTCAG
The DNA here is from genome assembly GCA_030674115.1 of Micraspis discolor. Taxonomy (NCBI): domain Eukaryota; kingdom Metazoa; phylum Arthropoda; class Insecta; order Coleoptera; family Coccinellidae; genus Micraspis; species Micraspis discolor. The sequence goes on along the minus strand of JARTUT010001458.1, from coordinate 2,261 downwards.
GAGCATGTTCCAGTTCGGACTTGATTGGAATCATAAATTTGTTGTTTCGTTTCCAGCCCCATCGTTCAGCATCCAGGGAACTCCTAATCAGTGCTGAATTTGAAAATACACTCTTTTGACGTGTTCTATTAATCCTGATCGAGAAGGAGGCAATGAAGTCAATATTTCTTTTTTAGCCTTAGCTAATGAAGGGTTGAATAGTCGGTATCGAAGCTCATCTATTGGTAACTGATTCCACTCGTTTTTAGCGTATAAATGGCCCATGATTCTTTCAGCAACAACGTAGAGGTCATCTTCATTACTATCCTGCTGGTAGAATATTGAAATAGAATCGCGTAATTTTTCATTTTTTTGTAGTAAACCGATGATCGTTTTTTCCCTTTGTTATAAATAGCACTTTTTTATCACGTGAGATTTTGCTCTCGCGAGATCGACGTGTTGTTCACTGTTCGATGTTTCACTATTACAATAATTTTCCAGTTTCTCCATAATTTGGAATGCCGCAGGCATTGCAAGCAAATATCGCGTGACAACGCTAGGTGTTACCTACGCCTCTTCCCTGTTTAAGATCTGTTCCAAAAAATCTGTTAAGAGTGTGTTCAATAACCATATCTCTGGAAACGCCTGCCTACGCTTTGTCAGATCTAAGAATAGTAAATCCACCCTCTGTTAATTCATCGAATTCCACTGGATCCATTCTAAGTTCTAGGTTTGTCATGTCTTGTAAATATATCTGTGCCGTTTTTGCATAAGCATAATGACCTGCAGCATGAAAGGTGAAAGGTAGAGCGTATCTCACAGATGTAGCTTCCAATCACCAAACATATTCAGCTTCAACAATACGTAATGCAGTAAGAGTACATTTAAAATACTGAATCCACAACTTGCTTGTGGAACCATTACTCTCAAGGATCTCAAGTTGATTCGTAAATGCTTTGGTAATTTCGACTATTTTTGCAGTTCTGCAGTCACCTCTTATTATTATCGGCCATTCTGCCATCAATGTTTCCATATGTTCTTTCCACTCTGGAGATCCATCAATTGTGCTAAAAATTTTAATCCCAAGGGCTGTAAATGCCAGAATGTGAGCTCGAAGTGCTCACGTGATGGTATTTGAGAAATTCCAAAGTATTTACTCCATAAATAAGTTCCATATGGTAATGATAGAGATGGCGCGTCCCCACAATCAAGAGATGCGGTATCAACAAAATGTGCAACGGCATTACTTTTGAAAATATCTCTGACCTGATAAACCGAATAGAAATGAACTCTGATGTCGATGAAGACGAATGGGAATAGATGACGCTGAGGGAGATGATATTGATGCATTTAATTGAAGAACTATTAGTAAAAATGAAATAACTGTTTTTCCCGATATTATTCGATTCAGAAACTTTATTTATTATTCAATAATACTATTTCTCTTCAAATAATAACACCAATTTTAAATTAACCTTTTTTGCCCATTACTCTGAATAAATTTCTTTCCTTCGAAGATTTTCTATTATATTACTATCAGAAACATACCTACCTATGTCTAAATTATTATTCGTATATCGTATGGATCTTAAGGAAATTCAGCTAGGAATTTGTTCACGATAGTGGCTGAAAATATCAGGAAAACCGTATTTTTCTCTATATTTTCAAGAATTTTTCAATGTTCCTGAAAATTTCAACACCTGCATTTTTGATCATATGTTTCTTTCTTTATAACAATCAACATATCAAAAATGCAGCTCTTTCCGACAAAAAGTGATTTCACCCCTTTCTTTACTGGACTAAAAATGTTGTTATAACGTCTCTGTGGTGGGTAGTTCCCAATAAAATAATGTTCTGTGGTTCCTTGTTGTTTTGATTCTGTTTGAAACTGTCAACAGTTATTTGTACCTTTCTTCAAAAACAATGTGCAAAATATTGTAAGGATAATTTCGATAGTTTGAAATTATTCAATTCAGTATGAAATGATTATGGTCAGAAAATGCATTCTATTCTAATCTTTCTTGTATATGAGCCTTTACCTTCCAGTTTCAATATTGATTGAATTTTAATTAACCATGCATCATAACAAACATTCAGACATATTAAAACTAAGTTAAATTATCTCCTAAGTTTGTGAACCAGGTTGAATCGGTGTATGAAAAAAGATATGAAAAAACTTCTATAAAGGTAAAAAACAAATCTAGGAGACTGAGTTCGAAGTTTTTAAAAGTCATATGAGCTTAATTTTAAGCATTTCTATGTTAGAATAGATATAATTTGAT
>JARTUT010000154.1:0-48158 GCA_030674115.1 Micraspis discolor | reverse complement strand
GTTGCAATTTTTACAACAGATTTTATAAACACCTGAAGCTTTCTCGGGTCCAAGTTTGGATTTTGAATTATATAATATTTTACCTAGGTTTGGACGTCCTGAGAATGTTGTTTTGAAATCAGGTTTAGAAAATAATTTTGGATTTGGATTGATAATTCTCCGAGATAAGTGATATGTATGAATTTATTAGTAGGTTTTCCTGTGGTAGTGTAAAGCATATTAATGGTTTTCAGCTTTCTTTTGTTTTCAGTTAGTTTGTTTACTAGATTCTCGGAAAATTATTATTAGTTGCAATTTCTTTGATTTTATCAATTTCAGATTGTAAGTTGGCGTTCGATAAAGGTATGGTGAATGCTCTGTTGATCGTAGATTTCAGAGCTGCTAGTTTATGATTATCAGGACTGAAGGGATCATATGGTATTATGGCTTATGAGTTTGTGTCTTTTCGGTAGATGTTAAAGTCGAATGTGTTTCTATCTCTACTTATGGTCAAATCTAGAAGTTAATCGCTTTGTTGCATTCAATTTCCAATGTAGATTTTATTTTGGGGTGAATTGAATTGAAAGTCAAGAAACATTTTTATTTGTATATTTGTTCCGTTGAATCCTACTATAATGTCATCAACATATCGGAACCAGAGAATGACGTGTTTTTTTTTTGTTAGGTCATTTGTTTTATAAATTCGTTTTCAAGGTGATTCATGAATAGATCTGACAATAATGGGCTCAAAGGTGATCCCATCGGTAAACGTGAATTTTGAAAATATAATTTGTATTCGAATTTAAAGTAATTTTGGGATAGGCAAATTGGAAATAACTCCTGAATTTCTGAAATTAAGAGGGGGTTAACTTTATTTTTACGAAGTGACTCGCCAACTAGGGGTAAACATTCTTTTTGCTGGAGTGCTAGGGTACATATTTTCTACATCAAAAGATATTAATTTCATATTTTCTGTGCTGTTTATTTTAGATAATTTGTCAATTAAATCTTTGGAACATTTAAACTACCTTCTGGTGAAAATTTTGATAGATTTTTGAATTTATTAGATAAAATTTTGATAGTTTACCTGTAGGTGTATTAATATAGGAAACTACTGGTCTAGCGGGATTGTCTTTTTTTTTTTTTTTGTGGAGTTTATTAAATCATACATTTCTGGAGGTCGTGGATATTAACAAAGCGAAAACTAGACAAAATAACCGCCTCCCCCAACACTCAAGATGGATTTTCACAAAATAAATGAGTCATAAATTCATTCTAATAAATCAGACTAGTTTAATGCCTTGTGCGTTATTTGAGAAGATATGGATTGGTATGTGATTCATTGTTATTGTTTAATATACTGGGTACGCGGAGGCTGATGATCCGTAAATTCGAGGGAAGATATTATTTTAACGATATTTCCGAATAATTTAAAATGCGGTATTTGCCGAGTGTATCTCCACGCTGTTTGATAGAATATGTTAAATATTATAATTGATTGTGAACGATTATATTATGTATTCTCATCATCATGTCCTGTAAAATGGAGATATGCAATTTGTTTTTGATTAAGTTTTTTAGAGACTACGTCGCTGTATATGCAAGTGAGCCGCCGAGTTTTTAAGTATTTTTAAACTTTAAACGCCTTGATGCCCGTAAGAGGCGACCGAATTATAGTATGAAAGGTGCATGAAAACGGAGAATTCGAGATTATTTACTGGATCGAAACAGTATATAATAAGATTAAGATTATTCTAAATCCTGAGTACTGAGATAGCGGAAATTATTGTGTATTTTTATGATGTCGATGATGAGTTTCTTTAAGAAGAGGGAGCCGGTTAATTAGCGGATAATCGATCAAGAGAGATAACCGTAGGGTTTTCGAGAGGGAAAAAAATGGTATTGAGAATAGATTGAAAAGGAGACTTACTGTGTTGTATTTTTTCACTTATAGAGAGCACTGAGCTATTGTTTGAAGAGATTTTAGACTGAATGGCTGTTTTGCTGGGTTTTATCCGAATTTATACTTATGAAGGCACATATGGTTAGTTCAAGACGCGGTCGCTAGGTGGCAACGCTGTGTCTTGGCTGCGTTGAATTAGCGTACTTCGGCACGCTTTTCGACAGATGTCGGCGGCGTCGTGTATCTGAATTATCGGGATTATTTCAATTTTGCAATTTTGCAAGTTGATATGGAGCGTTTCTTTTGTCGAGAGGTATATGAGATTAGATAGGTAGCGTTAATTTACGTGGGATATGGTGTCCTGTCTCTGTGGTCCGGGGTTCACAGAGCTGAAGGACTCGACGGTATGTCACTGAGTGAAGGTTATTATTTTTTGGGGTTATGTTTTTAAGTTGGTTCCGATATGGATTTTGATCTGTTGATTTTTGATCGATTTTCGATGGGTTATATGTTATTAGAGGAGACCAAGGAGGACGATTAAGTCTTCGAAGAAGCTTATGTTTTGAGAGGTATTGTTTAGATCGGGATTGGTAATTTTTGATATATATTTTTTAGGGGTTGTCATTGTTTCAGGTATTGACATCTCTAAGAAATGGGACGAATTGTAGCCCGGCCTGGTTGAGGGACGCATTTGAACTTGGAGCCTTTTCCCGATATACCGGTGTATGATTATTCTTTCTTTGGTTAACTTGGCATGCCCGGGGAAATCTTGTCTTGATTATATACTTCGAGATTTGAGATATGTAACGAGCTGGATTCTATATTGCAAGGGATGTAGACCTGTTTGAGGGTGAGTTACTAAATTGTCATTATGGGGGTTATAGTATATTTTTAATGATTTTAATGGAGCCGTTGGGTATCCTGTCAGAGAATGTTTTATAGTGTGTAGATGTGGCCTTTGCCACAGTGATCTCACATTATTAATTAATTGCTTTTTGTTCTGTTTTAGCTTTAGAGTTATGTGTCTACCTGGTATGTGATAGAGTCCAGTTGGCGTTCTAGAGATGAGAGTTAATTAGATGATCTTGAGTAATATCTTTGTTGAAGGTTATTCACGCTTTGGATTCCCAGGATTCCCTATTTGGGTATGTATTGTTTTTTAGTTATTATCTTTTGAGCAGATCTGTTAGGCAGAAGTTGAAACTCGTGGGATAGTTATAGCATTTACTTAGACAAGATGGGTTGGTAAAACTAAGCCGATAAGTGGGAGTAGAGCCTTATTATGGTAGATTATAATTCGTCGAGCTAGTTCTTATATTATCGGAATTACCGTATTTGAAGCTTGTTTCAATGTATATAGAATTATTTTAGAGATTGTTGCGTCCCTCGTCTTGTAACGATAGGAAGCAAGTTAATGCTCCTTGTTAACATATAAAGAATAAAAGGATGCTGACGGCCGGATACCTTTTAGAGTAATAGCAGAGTAATATGCCCAGTTGAGGACGTTCGTGACATATTATGTATTTTATGATCCATTTGAAATGTTTTGACCAACAAGTTGATAATTTGATTTTGAGCTATTGTTCGAATACGTGTTTCTTTTTGATTTTTATTAAAGTTTCTGATTTTGCATTCGTGAGGTCTCATATATTGATTCTATATTTTATTTTGTTTTGTAGTCTATTTGGGGAGGCAACGAATGGCAGAGCAATGGATGGCCAGAACAGAGTGGCTACCTTGAATGGGGCATCAAACGATTCCAACAGATTTGACATGGATGATATTAGAAGGCAGATGTTGTTCCCTCGAGGCCGGTTTAGAGATAAGGGAAGACAATGAGATCACTGCCATGGAAATGACTAAAATATGTACAGGCGGCTACTTGTCTGGCTCAGCGCATGTTCCTGTAGTGGGTAGGGAAATGAGCAGCGAGATCACTAAGACCGATAGAGTAAGTGCGGTTATATTGATTTTATTGATGGATAATTCATTGTGTTTTTACGGAACTAGGTCAGAATGAGCTTGAAAGTAAATGATATTGAGTTATAGTGGGGCTGTTTGTGCAGAATTCGTATAGTAAACTAGGTTGTGAAGAGGTAGATTTTGAAGTAATTTCTTTACTTTGACTTGTTTATTATGCTGTATGTTTGTTATTGATTAAGTTAATTTGCGTTTTTATTGTTTAAAGGTATTGGATCTGTCGGTGATTTGGTCAGATGGAGTTCGGACACGTCCTTGGCTGTTCGTTGGAGAAGAGGGAGGAGGGGTCTTCCTGTTATCGTGTGGTCCGAATGTCCAATATGGCTCTAGATTGTATTTAAACTGTCTGTCATACTTTGTATTAAGATTGTTTGTGATTTTGTTAAGATTACGACTTTATTTTGTAGAATTTTCCCGACATTTTTCTGAAAAAGTAGGCTTCACCTGACTATGGTCTAATTATAAGATATAAGTTGGTTAGTTATAATATTATTCTATTAGAGCTAGGTGCAACAATATAACATTATTTTTAATGTGTAGACTTTCGATATTATTATTTGTATGGAGCACTAATGTAAGATCTTCGAGAGAATTTACTACCTAATCGTCATGGAGATTGTCCTGATAAGATCAATTTAGTTATGTTTGTGGTGTTACGAGATCGTTTGTTAATATATTTATGAGATGAAACATCGTTTTACTGATGTTATTGTGGGTTGTGTAATTATGGTAGTCTTATTATCCTAGTTAGGTGGGAGGGGTTGGGCATTTTTAGAGAAAAGTTAGAAAGCGTTGTCAAGGTATCTAGGTGGCAACAGTGGTTATAAGAATGATAAATTTCTTCAGATGGTCTCTTTTACCATGTTTATAGAGTTCTATAGCGTTGTAGGGATATTTTTATAAGGACCCTTGCGGTGGTATAAGTACTCCATGACAGGGAAGTTATGTTTTGTGGTGTTAAAACTGCCAGTAGAGGGTGGTCATTTTTGGCTGTGCAGGGAACCTAACCTAACCTAACCTAACCTAACCTAACCTAACCTAACCTAACCTAACCTTTTTTTTTTTTTTTTTTTCCGCCTAGGTAAGGGGGAACTCCTCATGCCTTTCCTGCAGCGGGCGGTGTGCAATGCTGCAGGTTCGTGTGGGACTTTCACCCACCAAAACCCCCTCCTATTCTCCTACCACAACCGTCTCCAGCAGAGTCCCAAGGACACCGACTCTACTGGCGGGTTGTAATTTGAGGCGGAACACCACTGCGCGAACAGTATATGTGCCGCCCAAGCACTCACTCCCCCTCACTGGGAATTTGGGAATGTGAGAGAGCTTGCTATTGCTCCTGAACTCTTCAGTCGTTCCGTGTTCACCCGGCCATGGTTACGGAACTCGGATTCCGGGTATAGAGCCTCCCCCTCGGGAGGATCTTGGCCCCGTAACACGCTGTCGGACATAAGCCACTCCAGCGTGTTATGGTTGTGTGACCCTGTCGACGAGGACTTGGCTACGAGGTTGCGGTTTCGGTCAGACATTAACGTTACCTCTCGGGTCTCCCTCAGGGCTGGGAATACAGATCTGAGGGGCCGGGTAGGTCATAGTTTCTCTGATATCGCCGCGACCGTTATCGGTCGTGGCCTCCTGGTTCGGACACTAACGTTACTCCTTGACGAAGGGGCCAAGTAAGTCATAGTTGTTCCTGGCATGTGATACTAGCGGTACTCCTCGGGAAGTCGTAGTTATCACGCCGCTCTCTCGTGCCAATCGTTCGTTAACTTTTAGGATGGGATAGGATGGTCCACAGAAGATGTGGAGATTTGCTCCGGTAGGTCCGAATCGGGTGTGCAGTATGTAGAGAGTGTTACATATGCGGAAAATCTTTGAACTTTGTTGTAAGATGCGGTCGGCAGATCAGGATTTGGGTGTCTGCTGGAGTAGAGTGAGATACCGGAGCAAGATCTTAGGTATGAGAAATGTATGTCTGAAGGAGTTGCTCAGAACATCGTAATAAGAAAGTAAGATTCTCGTAAGGAGAAGCGGAAGTTTGAGATGAACGGAGTATCAAGACATAGAAGTCCTTCTAGAGTGATAGAGGTATAGATACCTGAAGGTGGGCAACATGTAGTAGTAAAGATGTTTATCTTAGAACATCTTGAAAGGAGAATCAGATTCTCATATTGGGTAGTTGATAGCTGTTTATAAGTTAAGGGGTTGAGTTTGTAGTATACTTGTGTCTTTGCGCATCCTCATGATAGGTGAGGAGTCATAAGTAGAGTGAAATGAACTAATTAAAGAAGGTTATGAACAGGGTATCATAGGGATTATAGTTAGTGTAAATTTTCATAGAGACAGATGTAGATTTAATGTTTAGAAGAATATTTAGTGCATATAATTTTGGGGTATGGTCATTCTTGGTTCGTCGCTTATTACAGCTACTTAAGCCCGTACACCACGACAAGGTGATGACCACGTACGATGTGGTTCCATCAGAATAAAGATTATGGTCTTGCGGAATAATAGCGCAAGCGTGGTGATAAAGCATGTAATAAATAGTGAAAATTGATCAGATTAGGGAAGTTGACTTTGCTTGTATATTAACAATATTTTGAAATGTTGTAATGTTGTTGTTTAATCTAAGTGGTTAGTGGTTATTATACTTGATATAAATATTAATGATGATGAGGGTGATAGTCGCGAAATATTGAATTTTTTTATGGTGAGATGGAATTAATTAATGAAAAGTGAGATAAGATTATGGAAATTTACTTGTAGATTTAGCAAGATCCGGTAGATAACGATTGGTAATAGCAGAGAATTAGATGGTTGCAGATTAAAATTTGTGATGAAAAATAGTGGTAAAAGATGGCCGCCGTGCTGACACTTGATCTGACACGATTTGATGTAGCGTTGTTATAATAATGGAATCTAACCTCCTAGGACCTGACATCGCATTTCGATCATAGAATATGTTTGGGTTATTATTATTATTATTATTTTTTTTTTTTTTAAATTTCCAAAGGTTTTTGTGTTGGGAGAGATATTAATAGTGACAGTGAAATGATGATGATGAAAAAATAAGGTAAGGGTGTGTTTTGACTTGACTGTCGGAATGTAGTTTCAAAAGATTAAAGATTAAGGTCTTGCAAAATAATTGCGCAGGCGTGCTGATAGGTATAGAACGTGTGGTATCACGGTGACAGAGTGTTGGTTTAATAAATAATGAAAATTGATCAAGTTAGGGAAGTTGACTTTTACTTGTAGATTAATAATATTTGAAGTGTTGTAATGTTGTAAGGGTGATAGTATGATGGAGAATTAATTAGTTCGACTTGTGTATCCTCAGTCTGTGTTCTGTGTTAGCACCCAGGTGCCTCGGTTGCTTTTCTCGGTCATTCAAGAGCGTCCAAAGCACCCGTGGCCCTTGTGTGGTTGAAGATGTAACTTGTTTGGGAGTTTAATTTCAGTGAATCCGAGATATATATTTGATTTTGGCTCAATACCATATTGCAGAAGGACGAAGAATAGTTCCAACGTTTACAGTTTGGAGAGGGGTCTCTAGTGCATGCATTAATTCAATATTATGCGTCTTAATTAGTCTTCTGTTTGAGTTTAAATTGAGTTTTGTCTTTAATTGTGTTTGCTATTATTATATGCTGTCTGCCCAGTATATATTTATTGTGGTTATTTATTAATTTAGCATTTTGATGGTATTTTTTGGTGGGGTTATTTGAATGGAGATGGCTTTAGCTGTATTGTATGTATTACCCTAACTTAACCTAGTTCCTATGCTAGCCTAGACTATCTTTCTGTTGGATTCTTTTATTAGTTTGCCTTTTCTTGAGTAGAGTTATGAACATTGGTTGTATTTGTCTACTGAGTGCCTGATTGTTTTAGCTATTATTATTATTATTATTATTAATATTATTATTTTTATTATTCATATAGCGGTTTCAAATGATGCTTTAAGTGAGATTACTTGAGTTGAAGACTTAATGTATGGTTTGAACTTTCTCCTTCAAAGAGTTTGTGTTTGTGAACGTTGGAATTAATATCTTATGGCTATTGGTGATGGTAGAGCTCTCATTTCATGGTAAATTATATCTCTCCTTCTCTGAAATGTGGCGGGATGATGTTGAGATGTATTTCAGCAGAATACTAGTGTTGAGTGGACTTGCAGAATAATCGCGCAAGCGTGGTGGTAGGGGTAGGACGAGTGATGTGGTAGCAGAGTGAAAGATGAAGAAGTTAGGGAGATTGACTTATTTGTAGATCTACTATATTGAAATGTTGCGTTGTTGTTTAATTTGAATGGAGATTGGATATACAGGTACTAATAAAGAGTTAGGTATTAATGAAGATAGTCGCGAAATGGAATTAATCAATTGGACAATGGGGTGAGATCATGGAATTTTATTCGTAGGTTGTTGAGAAGATCAAGTTTCAAATTTAGTAGTAACAGAGGATTTGGTGGTCAATGTCGATGGCAGCTGGTGCTGAACGTGAGAAAATAATAATGGGGAGAGATGAGATAGGGGATTTGAAGTGCTAGGTGTTTGTTTAGAGATAGCTTTTTTTGCGTACAATAAGGTATATAGCTAGTAGAGTTTACAGTTGTTTTACTCATATCGTTGTTATGGTAATTTCCGTTCTTTTCATCATCATCACTATCATTACTACTATTACGGTTTTGATTATTATTAATAATATTATTTAGTCATACCTTCCATTGTTTTCGCGTTCTTTTTCTTCCTCTGCCTTTTCTTTCATCACCCCTTTGATCCATTCCGTAATGAGGTTCCAGTTTTCCTCGTTCTCCAGCATCTTGTCGACGATGTTGTTTTTGGTGAGTTTGAAGTCTTCTTGGTGGCTGATTGCGCCCGTGAGTCTGGATCTTGTTTCGTTCCATTTTTGCAGATCAGTATGTGGTCCGGTTTGTCGAGTCCGTCGCAGTTCCAGCAAGTTGCGCTGTTGCTCTTTCCTATCTTTTTTCTATAGGTTCCAAAGCATCCGTTTCCGCTGAGAAATTGAACAGTCTCGTATTCCAGGTCTCCGTGTTTGCGTTCCATCCATTTAAGGGGGTCCTTGATGAGGTTTTTCGTCCATCTCGCTCCTCTATGTCTCCTTGCTTCCTCTGCCCACTTCGCCTTCGTCGCCTCCCTGGCCGTCTTCCTGGGGGTTTGGGAGTTGTAGATCTCTCTTCTTTCTTCGGCTAGCAGGTCTGCTGGTATCATTCCCGCGATGATCAGTGCCGCTATACCTGAAACATTCTTGTAGGCTCTGATTGAACTTACCACAACTCCTCTCTGGGCTCGTCTCAGTGTGGTTCTTCCGCTCTTGTATTTGGCTAGTGCTCCTGCCCATATCTCGGCTCCGTATAGCAGTTTGGACATGGCTGCGGATACTAGAACTCTTCTTTTCTTGGATGCTGGGCCGTCTATTCTGGGCATTAGCTTCCTCAGCGCGTTTATCTGTGCCCTGGTCTGCTCCGCTGCGTATTCTATGTGTCGTAGAAAGCTTAGGTCTTTGTCCATTATGACCCCCAGGTATTTTATTTGGCTTTTCGTTTCTATGTCGACGCCGCAGATCTTTACTGTGGTTCTATCTAGGGGTCTTCTTCCTGTAATTCTCAGAATTTCGGTCTTGTGTGGGGCCATTTCAGGCCTTTGGATCTTAGCCATTCTTCTATTTTCGTCGCCATTTCCTCAGCTTTTTCCAGGCTTCCTCCGCCGTTCTGCCAGTAGTTATCATGGCCAGGTCGTCAGCGTAGGCTACTAGTTTTATATCCAGGTCTTCTTCGGCGAGTTCCAGGATTCCGTCGTAGAGGATGTTCCATAGTGTTGGGCCTAAAACAGAGCCTTGTGGTACGCCACATGTTAGATTTACCTTATTGTAGGCGGTTCTGAGTTTCCTGTCCTTGAAGTAGCTTTTCATTGTGTTCTGTAGGTGGGTCGGGACTCCTTTTCTCTTCAGTTCTTCGAGTATGGCTTTCCAGTCCGCTGAGTTGAAGGCGTTCTTGATGTCGAAGGTTGTCATCAGTACTATCTTCTGCGTTCGGTGAGTGCCTTCTTTTGCCCATTTGGCAAATTTGGTGACTTCCTCTATTGCTGTCACGGTGGATTTCCCCTTCCTGAATCCGTGTTGTCTATCTGAAATCAGATTCTTTTCATCTATTACCTTACGTATCCTTCCGTGGATTAGATGTTCGTAGATTTTTCCTGCGGTGCTGAGTAGGCAGATGGGTCTGAAACTGCTTGGTTCCATGCTCGTTTTGCCTGGTTTCCTCACCAACACCAGATCAGCCTCTTTCCATATTTCTGGAAATTCCGCTTTTTTCCATAGGGCGTTGTACATTTCTAATATTTTGTTGCTGCTGGTCTCGAGGATAGCGTTCATGATTTCGGTGGTGATACCGTCCGGTCCGGGTGCCTTCTTCTTTTTCATATTGGATGTTGCTTCTCGAAGTTCCTGCATGGAAAATGGTTCTGCTTCCGTATCTGGTGCTCTCTCCTCTATACCTGAAACATTTTTATTAGGGAATAGTGAAGTAACGATACCATTTTCCGTTTCTTCGTCCAGGGTTTCTCGTGTCCTTAGTCCTATTCGCTTGACTATAATCTTGTATCCGTCTCCCCATATGTCATTTTCCAGGTCGTCTATTAGGTCTTTCCATTTCTCCTTTTTACTCCTGTTGATGACTATCTTTAGGTTCTTGACAGTTTCCTTGTAGGTGTTTTCGTATAGTTGTGGGTTTTTTCTGCGTTTCCTTCTCTCTGCGTTACAGGTTTTCGTGAGCTCTTTTATTTCCTGGTTCCACCAGTAGACAGGTTTCCTTTTGCCTTTTTGTCCGCTCCTGGGGTTGAGCTTGTTACAGGCGTCCTTTATCAGTTCCGTAAAGCTCACGGGGTCAAGTTCAGGGGCGTCCTCCCTCAGTCTTGGGTTGTCTCTGAGACATTCCTAAGTCTCTCGAGTGTGTCGGCGTTCATCGCCCATGTTTTCCTCTTTTCCCTGTTCTTCCTGCTCTTCTTGCCTTCTATTGTGAACGTGATGTTTGCGTGGTCGGATAGCGTGTCGTTCCATGATGCCTTTCACCCTGTGATACGATCTGCGAGGTCTTCGGAGCTGAGGGTGATGTCGATTCTGCTTTCCAGATTTCCTCTCTTGAATGTCGGGACTCTGCCGACGTTGTGGATCACCAGTCCAAGTTTTTCTATCCAGTCCATAATTGTTTTGCCTCTGGCATCGGTGACTTTGGAACCCCAGTGTTCCGACTTGGCGTTGAAGTCTCCTGAGATTACCGCGCTCTTCCCTTCGATGGCTTGTTCCATACCATTGAGCCAGCTTGTGAGGTGTCTTGGGTCATTGTCATTGGGGGAAAGGTAGCAGCTTATCACTCGTATGCCTTCTATGTCTGTCCAGCAGAATCCTTCGCCTATCCCGTTTTTCCCTTTTCTTAATCCTCCTCCTACGTGGATAGCGCTAGTGATGGACTTGTCTGCATGGAGTTTCTTTTCTCTGGCTATGTTCTCGTTCGGTTCCTGCAGTAAAGCTAGATCGATACCATGCGTGGTTATCTTACCCCAGAGAGCATCATGGGCGTTTTGCATCTCTTCAGGTTGTTGTGAATAACAGAGATTTTCTTCTTTTCCGTTTCTTCTGTCTCTTTTACGTATTCGTCTTCCCTTTGTTCTGTTTGGTTGTTTTCGGTCGTTTCATCTGTCGTTGTATAGTTGTTTGTGTTTTCTCTTCTTGCTATTATTTCTCTAGTTAGTACTGGGCATTCCTTGCTATCTGCATCGTGTCTTCTCGGTTTTAGGTTTTCTTTGGCGCAATTGGGGCAGTTCATTTTCGTTCTCTTAGTTTTGGTGCAGTGTCTTTTTTCGTGTCTTCCTCCGCATCTCATGCATTTTGGATCGTTGTTGCAAGATGGGAATGGGTGTCCTATTTCACTGCATCTTCGGCATATATATGTTTGCTCTAGTGGGGTTATGAGTATTTCGTTCTTTTTCAGTTGAAACTTTCTTTTCGCGAGCAGGTAGTTCGCTAGTCGGGGGTCCATTTCCATTTCCCAAATTTCTCTTCCATTTTCTTCTCTGTGGCCTGTTTTCAGCATTTGCTCCCATTCTTCCTTGTAGGCGGCTTTTATGTCTGGGTTGTACTTGATTCCTTGTGTCTTTATGTAGGACAGTTCGGTGTTTCTCCTTATATTCCTGAAAATAATCTGTCTTTTTATTAGCCTACACTCTGATCGATTACCGTGTATTCCAGGTTCTGGAGACTTTTTCATTTTCTTGTTGGGTCCGGTTGGGCCAGCCTCTTCTTGTCTTTTCCTCTTTTGTGTTGGTATCTCTGGTTGTTCATCCCGAGTAGTGATAGAAGCTTCCACGGCTCGGGGCTCCGTGGAGGCTACGCAGTCGCTTGATTAACCTAACCTAACCTAACCTAACCTCTTAACCTAACCTAACCTAACCTAACCTTTTTTTTTTTTTTTTTTTTCGCCTAGGTAAGGGGAACTCCTCATGCCTTTCCTGCAGCGGGCGGTGTGCAATGCTGCAGGTTCGTGTGGGACTTTCACCCACCAAAACCCCTCCTATTCTCCTACCACAACCGTCTCCAGCAGAGTCCCAAGGACACCGACTCTACTGGCGGGTTGTAATTTGAGGCGGAACACCACTGCGCGAACAGTATATGTGCCGCCCAAGCACTCACTCCCCCTCACTGGGAATTTGGGAATGTGAGAGAGAGCTTGCTATTGCTCCTGAACTCTTCAGTCGTTCCGTGTTCACCCGGCCATGGTTACGGAACTCGGATTCCGGGTATAGAGCCTCCCCCTCGGGAGGATCTTGGCCCCGTAACACGCTGTCAGACATAAGCCGCTCCAGCGTGTTATGGTTGTGTGACCCTGTCGACGAGGACTTGGCTACGAGGTTGCGGTTTCGGTCAGACATTAACGTTACCTCTCGGGTCTCCCTCAGGGCTGGGAATACAGATCTGAGGGGCCGGGTAGGTCATAGTTTCTCTGATATCGCCGCGACCGTTATCGGTCGTGGCCTCCTGGTTCGGACACTAACGTTACTCCTTGACGAAGGGGCCAAGTAAGTCATAGTTGTTCCTGGCATGTGATACTAGCGGGAAGTCGTAGTTATCACGCCGCTCTCTCGTGCCAATCGTTCGTTAACTTTTAGGATGGTCCACAGAAGATGTGGAGATTTGCTCCGGTAGGTCCGAATCGGGTGTGCAGTATGTAGAGAGTGTTACATATGCGGAAAATCTTTGAACTTTGTTGTAAGATGCGGTCGGCAGATCAGGATTTGGGTGTCTGCTGGAGTAGAGTGAGATACCGGAGCAAGATCTTAGGTATGAGAAATGTATGTCTGAAGGAGTTGCTCAGAACATCGTAATAAGAAAGTAAGATTCTCGTAAGGAGAAGCGGAAGTTTGAGATGAACGGAGTATCAAGACATAGAAGTCCTTCTAGAGTGATAGAGGTATAGATACCTGAAGGTGGGCAACATGTAGTAGTAAAGATGTTTATCTTAGAACATCTTGAAAGGAGAATCAGATTCTCATATTGGGTAGTTGATAGCTGTTTATAAGTTAAGGGGTTGAGTTTGTAGTATACTTGTGTCTTTGCGCATCCTCATGATAGGTGAGGGAGTCGCAAGTAGAGTGAAATGAACTAATTAAAGAAGGTTATGAACAGGGTATCATAGAGATTATAGTTAGTGTAAATTTTCATAGAGACAGATGTAGATTTAATGTTTAGAAGAATATTTAGTGCATATAATTTTGGGGTATGGTCATTCTTGGTTCGTCGCTTATTACAGCTACTTAAGCCCGTACACCACGACAAGGTGATGACCACGTACGATGTGGTTCCATCAGAATAAAGATTATGGTCTTGCGGAATAATAGCGCAAGCGTGGTGATAAAGCATGTAATAAATAGTGAAAATTGATCAGATTAGGGAAGTTGACTTTTGCTTGTATATTAACAATATTTTGAAATGTTGTAATGTTGTTGTTTAATCTAAGTGGTTAGTGGTTATTATACTTGATATAAATATTAATGATGATGAGGATGATAGTCGCGAAATATTGAATTTTTTATGGTGAGATGGAATTAATTAATGAAAAGTGAGATAAGATTATGGAAATTTACTTGTAGATTTAGCAAGATCCGGTAGATAACGATTGGTAATAGCAGAGAATTAGATGGTTGCAGATTAAAATTTGTGATGAAAAATAGTGGTAAAAGATGGCCGCCGTGCTGACACTTGATCTGACACGATTTGATGTAGCGTTGTTATAATAATGGAATCTAACCTCCTAGGACCTGACATCGCATTTCGATCATAGAATATGTTTGGGTTATTATTATTATTTTTTTTTTTTTTTTTTTTTTTTTTTTTAATTTCCAAAAGGTTTTTGTGTTGGGAGAGATATTAATAGTGACAGTGAAATGATGATGATGAAAAAAATAAGGTAAGGGTGTGTTTTGACTTGACTGTCGGAATGTAGTTTCAAAAGAGTAAAGATTAAGGTCTTGCAGAATAATTGCGCAGGCGTGCTGATAGGTATAGAACGTGTGGTATCACGGTGACAGAGTGTTGGTTTAATAAATAATGAAAATTGATCAAGTTAGGGAAGTTGACTTTTACTTGTAGATTAATAATATTTGAAGTGTTGTAATGTTGTAAGGGTGATAGTATGATGGAGAATTAATTAGTTCGACTTGTGTATCCTCAGTCTGTGTTCTGTGTTAGCACCCAGGTGCCTCGGTTGCTTTTCTCGGTCATTTAAGAGCGTCCAAAGCACCCGTGGCCCTTGTGTGGTTGAAGATGTAACTTGTTTGGGAGTTTAATTTCAGTGAATCCGAGATATATATTTGATTTTGGCTTAATACCATATTGCAGAAGGACGAAGAATAGTTCCAACGTTCACAGTTTGGAGAGGGGTCTCTAGTGCATGCATTAATTCAATATTATGCGTCTTAATTAGTCTTCTGTTTGAGTTTAAATTGAGTTTTGTCTTTAATTGTGTTTGCTATTATTATATGCTGTCTGCCCAGTATATATTTATTGTGGTTATTTATTTATTTAGCATTTTGAATGGTATTTTTTGGTGGGGTTATTTGAATGGAGATGGCTTTAGCTGTATTGTATGTATTACCCTAACTTAACCTAGTTCCTATGCTAGCCTAGACTATCTTTCTGTTGGATTCTTTTATTAGTTTGCCTTTTCTTGAGTAGAATTATGAACATTGGTTGTATTTGTCTACTGAGTGCCTGATTGTTTTAGCTATTATTATTATTATTATTATTATTATTATTATTATTTTTATTATTCATATAGCGGTTTCAAATGATGCTTTAAGTGAGATTACTTGAGTTGAAGACTTAATGTATGGTTTGAACTTTCTCCTTCAAAGAGTTTGTGTTTGTGAACGTTGGAATTAATATCTTATGGCTATTGGTGATGGTAGAGCTCTCATTTCATGGTAAATTATATCTCTCCTTCTCTGAAATGTGGCGGGATGATGTTGAGATGTATTTCAGCAGAATACTAGTGTTGAGTGGACTTGCAGAATAATCGCGCAAGCGTGGTGGTAGGGGTAGGACGAGTGATGTGGTAGCAGAGTGAAAGATGAAGAAGTTAGGGAGATTGACTTATTTGTAGATCTACTATATTGAAATGTTGCGTTGTTGTTTAATTTGAATGGAGATTGGATATACAGGTACTAATAAAGAGTTAGGTATTAATGAAGATAGTCGCGAAATGGAATTAATCAATTGGACAATGGGGTGAGATTATGGAATTTTATTCGTAGGTTGTTGAGAAGATCAAGTTTCAAATTTAGTAGTAACAGAGGATTTGGTGGTCAATGTCGATGGCAGCTGGTGCTGAACGTGAGAATAATAATGGGGAGAGATGAGATAGGGGGGATTTGAAGTGCTAGGTGTTTGTTTAGAGATAGCTTTTTTTGCGTACAATAAGGTATATAGCTAGTAGAGTTTACAGTTGTTTTACTCATATCGTTGTTATGGTAATTTCCGTTCTTTTCATCATCATCACTATCATTACTACTATTACGGTTTTGATTATTATTAATAATATTATTTAGTCATACCTTCCATTGTTTTCGCGTTCTTTTTCTTCCTCTGCCTTTTCTTTCATCACCCCTTTGATCCATTCCGTAATGAGGTTCCAGTTTTCCTCGTTCTCCAGCATCTTGTCGACGATGTTGTTTTTGGTGAGTTTGAAGTCTTCTTGGTGGCTGATTGCGCCCGTGAGTCTGGATCTTGTTTCGTTCCATTTTTGCAGATCAGTATGTGGTCCGGTTTGTCGAGTCCGTCGCAGTTCCAGCAAGTTGCGCTGTTGCTCTTTCCTATCTTTTTTCTATAGGTTCCAAAGCATCCGTTTCCGCTGAGAAATTGAACAGTCTCGTATTCCAGGTCTCCGTGTTTGCGTTCCATCCATTTAAGGGGGTCCTTGATGAGGTTTTTCGTCCATCTCGCTCCTCTATGTCTCCTTGCTTCCTCTGCCCACTTCGCCTTCGTCGCCTCCCTGGCCGTCTTCCTGGGGGTTTGGGAGTTGTAGATCTCTCTTCTTTCTTCGGCTAGCAGGTCTGCTGGTATCATTCCCGCGATGATCAGTGCCGCTATACCTGAAACATTCTTGTAGGCTCTGATTGAACTTACCACAACTCCTCTCTGGGCTCGTCTCAGTGTGGTTCTTCCGCTCTTGTATTTGGCTAGTGCTCCTGCCCATATCTCGGCTCCGTATAGCAGTTTGGACATGGCTGCGGATACTAGAACTCTTCTTTTCTTGGATGCTGGGCCGTCTATTCTGGGCATTAGCTTCCTCAGCGCGTTTATCTGTGCCCTGGTCTGCTCCGCTGCGTATTCTATGTGTCGTAGAAAGCTTAGGTCTTTGTCCATTATGACCCCCAGGTATTTTATTTGGCTTTTCGTTTCTATGTCGACGCCGCAGATCTTTACTGTGGTTCTATCTAGGGGTCTTCTTCCTGTAATTCTCAGAATTTCGGTCTTGTGTGGGGCCATTTCCAGGCCTTTGGATCTTAGCCATTCTTCTATTTTCGTCGCCATTTCCTCAGCTTTCTTCCAGGCTTCCTCCGCCGTT
The DNA here is from genome assembly GCA_030674115.1 of Micraspis discolor. Taxonomy (NCBI): domain Eukaryota; kingdom Metazoa; phylum Arthropoda; class Insecta; order Coleoptera; family Coccinellidae; genus Micraspis; species Micraspis discolor. The sequence goes on along the minus strand of JARTUT010000154.1, from coordinate 31,167 downwards.
CTGCCAGTAGTTATCATGGCCAGGTCGTCAGCGTAGGCTACTAGTTTTATATCCAGGTCTTCTTCGGCGAGTTCCAGGATTCCGTCGTAGAGGATGTTCCATAGTGTTGGGCCTAAAACAGAGCCTTGTGGTACGCCACATGTTAGATTTACCTTATTGTAGGCGGTTCTGAGTTTCCTGTCCTTGAAGTAGCTTTTCATTGTGTTCTGTAGGTGGGTCAGGACTCCTTTTCTCTTCAGTTCTTCGAGTATGGCTTTCCAGTCCGCTGAGTTGAAGGCGTTCTTGATGTCGAAGGTTGTCATCAGTACTATCTTCTGCGTTCGGTGAGTGCCTTCTTTTGCCCATTTGGCAAATTTGGTGACTTCCTCTATTGCTGTCACGGTGGATTTCCCCTTCCTGAATCCGTGTTGTCTATCTGAAATCAGATTCTTTTCATCTATTACCTTACGTATCCTTCCGTGGATTAGATGTTCGTAGATTTTTTCCTGCGGTGCTGAGTAGGCAGATGGGTCTGAAACTGCTTGGTTCCATGCTCGTTTTGCCTGGTTTCCTCACCAACACCAGATCAGCCTCTTTCCATATTTCTGGAAATTCCGCTTTTTTCCATAGGGCGTTGTACATTTCTAATATTTTGTTGCTGCTGGTCTCGAGGATAGCGTTCATGATTTCGGTGGTGATACCGTCCGGTCCGGGTGCCTTCTTCTTTTTCATATTGGATGTTGCTTCTCGAAGTTCCTGCATGGAAAATGGTTCTGCTTCCGTATCTGGTGCTCTCTCTTCTATACCTGAAACATTTTTATTAGGGAATAGTGAAGTAACGATACCATTTTCCGTTTCTTCGTCCAGGGTTTCTCGTGTCCTTAGTCCTATTCGCTTGACTATAATCTTGTATCCGTCTCCCCATATGTCATTTTCCAGGTCGTCTATTAGGTCTTTCCATTTCTCCTTTTTACTCCTGTTGATGGCTATCTTTAGGTTCTTGACAGTTTCCTTGTAGGTGTTTTCGTATAGTTGTGGGTTTTTTCTGCGTTTCCTTCTCTCTGCGTTACAGGTTTTCGTGAGCTCTTTTATTTCCTGGTTCCACCAGTAGACAGGTTTCCTTTTGCCTTTTTGTCCGCTCCTGGGGTTGAGCTTGTTACAGGCGTCCTTTATCAGTTCCGTAAAGCTCACGGGGTCAAGTTCAGGGGCGTCCTCCCTCAGTCTTGGGTTGTCTCTGAGACATTCCCTAAGTCTCTCGAGTGTGTCGGCGTTCATCGCCCATGTTTTCCTCTTTTCCTGTTCTTCCTGCTCTTCTTGCCTTCTATTGTGAACGTGATGTTTGCGTGGTCGGATAGCGTGTCGTTCCATGATGCCTTCCACCCTGTGATACGATCTGCGAGGTCTTCGGAGCTGAGGGTGATGTCGATTCTGCTTTCCAGATTTCCTCTCTTGAATGTCGGGACTCTGCCGACGTTGTGGATCACCAGTCCAAGTTTTTCTATCCAGTCCATAATTGTTTTGCCTCTGGCATCGGTGACTTTGGAACCCCAGTGTTCCGACTTGGCGTTGAAGTCTCCTGAGATTACCGCGCTCTTCCCTTCGATGGCTTGTTCCATACCATTGAGCCAGCTTGTGAGGTGTCTTGGGTCATTGTCATTGGGGGAAAGGTAGCAGCTTATCACTCGTATGCCTTCTATGTCTGTCCAGCAGAATCCTTCGCCTATCCCGTTTTTCCCTTTTCTTAATCCTCCTCCTACGTGGATAGCGCTAGTGATGGACTTGTCTGCATGGAGTTTCTTTTCTCTGGCTATGTTCTCGTTCGGTTCCTGCAGCAAAGCTAGATCGATACCATGCGTGGTTATCTTACCCCAGAGAGCATCATGGGCGTTTTTGCATCTCTTCAGGTTGTTGTGAATAACAGAGATTTTCTTCTTTTCCGTTTCTTCTGTCTCTTCATTATAGTCTTTTACGTATTCGTCTTCCCTTTGTTCTGTTTGGTTGTTTTCGGTCGTTTCATCTGTCGTTGTATAGTTGTTTGTGTTTTCTCTTCTTGCTATTATTTCTCTAGTTAGTACTGGGCATTCCTTGCTATCTGCATCGTGTCTTCTCGGTTTTAGGTTTTCTTTGGCGCAGTTGGGGCAGTTCATTTTCGTTCTCTTAGTTTTGGTGCAGTGTCTTTTTTCGTGTCTTCCTCCGCATCTCATGCATTTTGGATCGTTGTTGCAAGATGGGAATGGGTGTCCTATTTCACTGCATCTTCGGCATATATATGTTTGCTCTAGTGGGGTTATGAGTATTTCGTTCTTTTTCAGTTGAAACTTTCTTTTCGCGAGCAGGTAGTTCGCTAGTCGGGGTCCATTTCCATTTCCCAAATTTCTCTTCCATTTTCTTCTCTGTGGCCTGTTTTCAGCATTTGCTCCCATTCTTCCTTGTAGGCGGCTTTTATGTCTGGGTTGTACTTGATTCCTTGTGTCTTTATGTAGGACAGTTCGGTGTTTCTCCTTATATTCCTGAAAATAATCTGTCTTTTTATTAGCCTACACTCTGATCGATTACCGTGTATTCCAGGTTCTGGAGACTTTTTCATTTTCTTGTTGGGTCCGGTTGGGCCAGCCTCTTCTTGTCTTTTTCCTCTTTTGTGTTGGTATCTCTGGTTGTTCATCCCGAGTAGTGATAGAAGCTTCCACGGCTCAGGGGGCTCCGTGAGGCTACACAGTCGCTTGATTTCGGTCGGTTGGTGCCTGCGCTGCACACTACGCCTACCGGGCTGAGGTATCCCTCCTCTGCTCCGTAACTATTTTTAGAGTTATGATCTGTTTCCATTTTCCTTTTCATTTCCTGTTTGGGCAGTGCGAGGCACACATCCCGTTTGTTGGGTCGTTTACCTGAAAACAGATTTTTTTTTGGGGGTGATAGGAGGTAAGGAGGGAGGAGGTGGAGGGTCTTACCTATCCTAATGGTTTAGTTATTATCGTATTTATATTATAATATTGTTACTGCCCGGTCCGGGTAAGGTGAGTGAGGTATTATTATGTGTGTATATTAACCGGATTTGGATATTGTTGTGTTTATGTAGTAGTGTTGAGTTTGATTAAGGTGTCTTTGTGAGTGAGGGAGGGTTTTGAAGAAAAGAGCTTTGTTTAATTGAATGTTTTATTGTCTGTTTTTTGTGGGTTACTTTGAGTGCTTAAAGTATTAGGTCGTTGGAGGTCGTCCTGTCGCGTTGTTTGGGTTGAATATATCCGGTGGGCTGAGGGTGGGTTATTTCTTTCTTCTTATCCTGTTTAGTGTCTGAATTTGCAGTTGTTACCATACCTGCACTGTCCTTCTTGATGGAAGAGACAGATCTTAGGTATGGTTGAGTTTCCCACTGCAGGGTTGTGGAGGCATACCAGAATTCTCGTATCCGTGTTTTGGAATATTACTTCCAGCATATTGCGGACCACCTTCCAGTCCAGGCGGTCCAGCCCGAGTTATATATCACAGAACGATGATATAGCAAAATATCATCTTCTGTTCATCTTCCCGTGAGAATCTCGCATGGACAACAAATACGTCGAATGTGCAGTTTTCCCTCTAGTATAAGTTTACATGTTAGATCATTTTAAGTTAGTCTTGACATAGCTAGATACCGTTCATGTGTATTAGTAGTAATAAAGTTTTTAAAAAGCTCACTGACTTATGCACAATATAACTGGCGCAGTCGACGGAGTTTTGCCGGAGTTTTCATCGAGAATAACTTCAGAGTTGAACTCTTTTGTGAAAACAAAACCTACCTTGTTACATCTACGATAAATGTTTGGTGAATTCCATCGAGGATAAGACAGAAATGCTGTTGTGGATATTCATTGCAAAGTGGTGAGCGTATTTTTTTATTTCGTTTATGTCAGACTCATCTAATTCATCTATTGATTCAATCATTGAAAACAATTCTGAGTTAGAGTTAGATTTAGATTTTTAAATTCATTTAATAACCTTTCTCTAGATAATTATACGAGAAAAATGCCCAACACACCAGTGTTCGATTTAAAATGTTTAGGTGTAATTCCCGAATTTGATGGAAATCCTAATAAGTTACATAGGTTTATTCAAGCCTCAGAAGCTATTTTAAACCAATTTTTTGATTTAGGTAATCCTAATAATTTTCAGAATATATTATTATTAAATGGTATTTTAAACGAACTCCAAGGAAAAGCCGAAGAAGCTGTGGCAATCAAGGAGCGACAAAATATTGGAACGATATCAAGAATACTTTACTTCTAAACTTCGGAGATCAAAGAGATGAGAATTGTCTTAATCAAGATCTCGTAAATTTAAGGCAGATTCAGGTGAATCTCCTCAAAATTTTTATGAAAAAGTTATTTCGTTGCTAAACACAATTTGTAATTATATTGACTTGAAATGTGACATAAATTTACGTGCGAGTAAACGAGAATTTTTACCAAACAAGCTTTAAAAACATTTTTAGCTGGCTTAAGAGACCCTTTGGGTCCTATAATAAAACGATGCGACCAAATAGTTTGACACGCAAGCCCTTCAGTTTATTATAGAGGAAGATAATATTAAACATTACCAAAATTCTTATTTTTCTATGAATAACCTGAAAAGAATATTGACGAAAGTAATCAAAGGAATTCTTCAAATTACTCCTCTAGATTACGTCAAAATTCAAATGTTATTCCCACTCATAGGCAAAATTATACTACTCAAAATTTTCAATTTCTGGTAACTATTCAAATATTTTACCAATTCAAAATCAAAATTTTTCTAATCACCAAAACTTTCCTCAAACTCAGCAGTTTCCCAGCAGACCAATTACTTTACAGAAAAACTTCAATTATAAAGAGCCTAAATATTTTACAAATTCCCAGGTTTTCGGAAGACCCTCACAACCAAAGCCTACTCCTATGAGTATTTCTACAACTCATTCTAAGTATAAACCACAACCGATGAGTATTTCAACTAATACATCCAAATTTTCTCCAAACAGGCAAATGCAAACTTTTTACCAAAATCCGATAATAAGTGAAGAATTATTTAATACTGAATACATTGAAGAACCTATTCCGGAAGAGTATCAAGATAATGCGGAAACGGAATTGTTTGAAGAAAATTATCCAAATCCTGATGAAATAAATGAAAATTTTCAAATTACCCTCTCGAAAAGGCCCAAAACATAGAATACCACCTTTCAAGTGATAAGAAAGAATTACCATACATTACGATAGAAAATCCTCCTTTAAAGCTATTGATTGATACAGGATCCACAAAATCATTTTTAAATCCAGATTTAGCAAAGAAATTTTATTCAGAATTTATATGTAGAGAACCTTTCACAGTGTCAACAGTCTTCCAATCTGCTTCATATGATTATTGCGCTGAGATTCCTTTATTTCCTGAATTTAATCTCAAAGACCATTTCAAATTTTATCTTTTCAACTTCCACAATCTTTATGATGGTTTAATTGGACTTGATAATCTGAAACTATTGAATGCAACATTAGATTTCAATAATTCGAAATTGTTCACACCACATGCTACAATTCCAATCAAATATCAAAATTCTCTAGCTATGTTTAAATTAAAGATAGATGCTCATTCAAAAAAGATAGCTAAAATTCCAGTGAAAGAAAACATGGAGAAATTTTGATTCCAAAGCAAATTATCCAAGAATGTGAAATACCTGAAACACTAACAATATCAAAAAACGGTTTGGCAAATGTTGAAATCCTCAATAAAACCGATCAAGATATTTTAATTATATTGAATACTCCTATCGAATCTTTTTATTTAGCAACAATGATTTTGAAATTTTTACGCTCAAGCAGATATAAAAATTTAAAAAACCCCGATATTGTAAATCATATTAGAACTTCTCATATGAACAAAGAGGAAAAATCTGAAGTATTGAAATTATGCAATAAATATTCAGATATATTTCTTTTAGAAAATCAACCATTGTCTTTTTCAAACCAAGTTAAACATTCTATCAACACGAAAGATGATATTCCCGTACATACAAGATCGTATAGGTACCCATTTGTACACAAAGAAGAGGTAAAAAATCAGATCCAATCTATGCTAAATCATGGCATCATCAGGCCAAGTGAGTCTCCGTGGTCTTCTCAATTTGGATTGTTCCGAAAAAGCTGACGCCTCTGGTAAAAAAAAGTGGAGAATTGTCATAGACTTTCGGAAATTAAATGAAAAAACTATAGATGATAAGTATCCACTACCAAACATTACTGACGTTTTAGATAAGTTAGGAAAGTGTCAATATTTTTCAACAATAGACTTGGCGAGTGGATTTCATCAGATAGAAATGAACCCAAAAGATATACCTAAAACTGCATTCACTGTAGAGAACGGTCATTATGAATTTGTTCGAATGCCATTTGGACTAAAAAATGCATGTTCCACATTTCAAAGGGTTATGGATAATGTTTTGAGAGGTTTACAGAATGAAATTTGTTTAGTTTATCTTGACGATATCATAGTTTTCTCGACATCTCTTCAAGAACATTTAGTGAATTTAAAGAAAGTATTTCAACGACTCAGAGAATCAAATTTTAAAATTCAACTCGATAAATCAGAATTTTTAAGAAAAGAAGTTGCTTATTTAGGTCACATAGTAACTCCTGAAGGAGTCAAACCGAATCCCGATAAAATTGTTGCCATTCAAAAATATCCATTACCTAAGACAACTAGAGAAATCAAAGGATTTCTAGGACTTTTAGGATACTATAGAAAATTTATCAAAGACTTTGCGAAAATTACAAAACCACTCACTGCGTGTTTAAAAAAAAATGCAAAAATTGAACTTACTACGCAATTCATAAATTGTTTTGAATATTGTAAAAATTTATTAATCAATGAACCGATATTACAATATCCAGATTTTTCGAAGGAATTTATTCTCAGTACAGATGCGAGTAATTTTGCTATAGGAGCCGTATTATCACAAGGTCATGTAGGAAGTGACAAACCAATCTCTTACGCTTCTCGGACCCTTAATGATAGTGAACAAAATTATAGTACGGTGGAGAGAGAACTTTTAGCCATAGTCTGGGCTACGAAATACTTTAGGCCCTACCTTTTGGAAGAAAATTTAAAATTATCACAGATCACAAACCTTTAGAATGGATAATGTCCCTGAAGGAAACTAATAGTCGCCTTCTTAGGTGGAGGCTCAAACTAGAAGAATATGATTTTGAAGTCATCTACAAAAAGGATCAAAAAATACAAATGCTGACGCTCTTTCTAGAATCGAAGTTCATAATAAAGAATTTTTTGAATATATGGAAAAATTCAACGAAGAATTGTCTAAGACTAATGCGAATAATGACAACGTATCAATGATTGTCAACCTAGATGATACAGTTGGTGAAATTGAATTTACAAGTGATGATCCATCATATGAAAATTTTAAAAATCTTTTCAACATAAAAGAAATTCATTATGTTCCTAATGTAACAGAACAATTGGGAAATCTATTTGATGCTCCAGAAAATTTTCTCTAGCTCATTGTGTGTCAGAAGATTTGTTTATGAATAAGGGTATAGCTCTAGATTTCAAAGAAAAATTCGGTAAAATTCAGGAACTCAAATCTCAAAATAAAAAAATTGGAGAAGTGGCTAAAATTCAAGTAAATGGGAGATACATTTATTATTTGATAACTAAGGAATTATATTTTCATAAACCGCGATATGACGCAATTTTCCGAGCTCTTCTAAATCTCAAAAAATTGTGCCAAAAAACGAATGTTAAATATTTAGCTTTACCAAAAATTTCTAGTGGTCTGGACGGATTAGAATGGAATAAAATATTCAGTATGATACATTTCATTTTTGCAAATTCTAACATAGTCATCAATATCTATTACTTACCTGAGAAGGAACTAATCAATTCTAATAATGTTGAAAATCAATCTGATGGTAACACTGTACATTCAAATCATGAAGACCCTATTCAAGAAATACCCATTTCTGAAAAACCTCTGAATATTTTTGATAATCAAATTGTTTTTGAATTCGTTCTTCATTCCCCAGCAATCGTGAGAGTACAAAATATTTTTTCTAACAAACAAAGAATTTTTGTTCAATTATCCACCAACGATCTAAATAGAGAAACCTTAGAATTCTTCAAAACGTACATCAGACCTAATATTCTTTATGCTTTGTATTTCAAAAAAGATGATTATTATAAGGAAATTTGCGAAATTCTGAGGAAAACCTTCAAACAATCTGCGTTCAAATTATTGAAGTGTAACATCATTTTAGAAGACGTGGAGGAAAAAGACGAACAAATTAGAATTGTAAAGTTTATGCATGAAGGTAAAACAAATCACAGAGGAATTTCTGAGACTGTATCCAGAATAAAAAGGTCATACTATTGGCCAGGTATTTTGAATGACGTAACAGAATATATTAACAATTGTGACATATGTCAAATCAATAAATACGATAGAGATCCCCGAATCAAAAGTTAATGTTAACACCCACTCCTCTAAACCTTTTGAAATTATACACATTGATACTTTTCAAGCTCAAAGTAGGAAATTTCTGACAATTGCTGATGCTTTTTCGAAATATGCTCAAGCATATCCTCTGATATCCCTTACGGCTATAGAAGTAGTAAAATCTCTTTTGATTTTTATGACACATCACGGGTCACCCTCAATGATAGTAATGGATAATGGAACAGAATTCAAAAATAGTATTGTATCGGAGTTTCTAGATCTACACCAAATTGCTCCTCATTATATTACTGTAAACAATTCACAATCCAATGGTATTATTGAAAGATTTCATTCCACTTTACTGGAACATTTGAGGATTTTGCAAAATAAGTACAATAATTCATTAAATATCGAAGATTTAATGCCCTATGCAATTCTTGGTTATAATAATTCAATCCATTCTTTGACAAAGCAGAAACCTATCGATATAATTAATGGCCATTTAGATAGTAAAGATCCCTTCATATTGATATAAACAAAAATATTATTAATAATTACGTAGAAAATCATAAACAAAAAACTAAGAAATTTACAGAAGACTGAATGAACTGATGGGGAGAGGAAGCAAAGCATCATAGAAAGTCATAATAAAGAAAGAAATGATCCGTTAACGTATAAACCTGGCACAGCAGTATTTCGGAAAATTAAATCAAATATGAGGAATAAACTCACACCAAAATTTTCTAAAGAAAGAGTACTGCGAGATCAGAAAATTAAAATAAATACCGATACGAAAATTTTACATAAGCAAAATCTCAGAAAACCAAAAACTAAGACTAAGAAAATTTTGCAGGATTCTACTGTCTCTAACGACAGCCCAGGAGATAATGATAACAGATCTGAAGGATAACCCGGGATTCTTCCAGTTTACCTAGGAAATGCACGAATTAAGGAAAAAAACGCATGATTTTATCCATTATATTGACCTATCACCAATTTATAACCAAATTATCCACCTTGAGTTCGTTTGTCAAGAAGTAATGAAATCTCAATCTTTATTCAATAATAATACAATTTATTCCACATTACAAAATTATAATAGAATCGTGAATTACCAGGTACAAATGACTATACAAAAACTAAATAGTTTGTTACCTCACAAAAGAAACAAGAGAGGACTAATAGATGGATTGGGAACTATTATCAAAAGTATTTCGGGCAATTTAGATGCAAATGATGCAGCTCATTATGAATCAATATTGAATTCACTCCAGAAAAACCAGCAAGAGATTAAAGTTAGACTGAACTCTGATATTTCTTTGTGCGGGAGAGATTATTGAAAAATTCAATAAATCTGTTTCAATTTTAGCACAAAATCAGAAAACAATTTCAAATCAATTCCAATTGGTTTCCGAAGATTTGAAGAATAAGATGTATTCTTATATAGATTTCAAAAATCTGATTGATCAAATCAGTATATCCGAAAATATCATAACTAAAATAATTAACGACATTGAAATTGCTATGAGCTTTTCGAAGCTTGGTATCCTTCACCATAGTATAATAAAATTTTCAGAATTAAAATCAATAATATCTGTTATTTCAACCCAATATTCAGAAAAATCATTAATTTTCTCCAATGAAAATGAGTTTCGTAATTATTATGAACTGATTAAAGTTGATGCTTATTATGTCAATCTCAGAATCGTTTTCATTCTGCATTTTCCTCTTGCATACACCGAATCATTTTTTCATTATCATTTGTATTCCATTCCAACCAAAAATAATACCATCATCATTCCACGAAATACCTATCTGACATTAAATGAAAATAAATATCAATACACCTCAACACCTTGTATGAAAATACATCCACATTACTACTGCGAAGAAAACAGCTTAGTGAATGGAATTCAAGATGAAGACTGTCTTTTCGAATTATTACAAATCAAGAAATCAATAGGAAATTGTCAAAATCATCCAGTTGAAACCAGATTCAATTTTATCCAGCAAATCGATAATGCAAAATATATAATCATAGCACCAAATGAAATGAAGATCCGTCTTACCTGTAAAAGAAGTGATTATACATCTCTTAAGGGAATTACCTTATCACCATACCTAAAGGATGCCTATTTGAAACAGAATATGGAAAATACACAAATTCAAAGGAAGTGATCGATAATCAACCAATGTACCTGCCAAAAATTGTATCCAATTCCAATCGGACTGAACCAGATCTGTTGAAGATAAACTTGCAGAACATCCCATTAGATTCATTACATGAGCTGAAGCGAAAACAAGAAGATATGAGACCGTTGATACTCCAGGATAATAAACAAAATTCCTATACAAGTTTAATTGGAATCCTTTATATTATCCTCATCGCTGCAGGAGGTTACCTAGTAATAAAGAAAATCTTCCATAAATGCTACCCCAGAAAAGTTTCCAAAGGTGACACCCAAATTCAAGAGCAAGACACCAATCCATCGCAAGGAACGTTTTTCACCCCGTAAAGAAAGTTCTGTGGATGGAGGAGTTATATATCACAGAACGATGATATAGCAAAATATCATCTTCTGTTCATCTTCCGTGAGAATCTCGCATGGACAACAAATACGTCGAATGTGCAGTTTTCCTCTAGTATAAGTTTACATGTTAGATCATTTTAAGTTAGTCTTGACATAGCTAGATACCGTTCATGTGTATTAGTAGTAATAAAGTTTTTTAAAAAGCTCACTGACTTATGCACAATATAACTCCCGCAACCTATAGTGGGAATAGCTAGGTTCTTTATTCTTAGTTTTCCTGTTATTTCCCTTAGGGTTGTGAGTGTGTCCCACATAGTTTCATAGGTTGGTTTTCCATATGATACCTCTTTGGTGATCATATAAAGAATGTACCTTCCTTTATCTTTGAGGCTTAATACCTTCCTAACTGCTGGTCTCTGTACCAGCAGTTCATTTATCCTGCCGAACTTTCCTCTGAATCCTAGAGCTATGCCTTTGGACATGCGGAGGTCGGCAGGCCACGCAGTGTGCTAGAGAGAATAGTTCAGGGACCGTAAATAGGTCCTGAGTTTCTTCTGTGGTGACCCCGAATCTTGCCACCCTTCCTGAGCTATAGGTTCCCATGAACTGCTCGAAGTTGAGCCTTGCACTGTTGACGTTTTCTTTTGGCTGGGGTTTTTAGGGTCGCTTTTACTCAGGCTAGTGTTACTGGCTTTTTTGTAGGGATGGGTCATATCCCTATCCTTTTGTTTGTTTTTGGGGACTTTGGGCTTGTATTCTCCGCTTGTCCCGGCTTCTTGTGTACTTTGTCTGGGAGTACTGTCGGCTTGGTATTTTCCCTGTTCCATTTTGTTTAGCATTTTGCCAAGGGGATGATGTTGTTGTGGGACCTGTATAAGAAGAGGAGGAGGAGTTTCGTTATTGTATGTATGTAATATGTTTTTCATTTGTTGTCTAGTGTTGTTAGTCTGTTAGGAATAGTTATAGTGTTTTGTTAGGGTGGTGAGTAGTGCTTATTTTGGTTTTATGCTGCATATGCTTATTAGGTAGTTTGTCGGTTTCTGATTATGTTTATTGTTTTGGTTTTCATGTTTGTTATGTTTGCATGTGTAGTGTAAGGGTATGAGTCTAGTGAGTCGTCTGTGTACTTGATAGTCAGGGAGCTAGTTGACACATTTCCGTTAGATAGATTAAAAGTGCAAATTTTTTAAAGCCGGCGAGTTAAAGTATTTATAAAGATCTATGATTAGAGTGTCGAGATGAAGATTTTTTGCGCGCCTTAAGGAACTAAGTATATACAGTTTTTGTTTTTTACTTCACAATAAGATTCTAACGTTTTTTCAAGGATGGTTAAGACTAATCCGCACGTGATTCAGCGTATCTAATTACATTATAATATTTCGAATTGTTGTCGAAACTATTTCATACGATATAATCGAGAAAATATCTATCGGATAACCCTGAGTAGGAGAGCGTGAGGTACCCTATCAAAGGCTCTTACTGCGTATAAATAAATAAGATAAATCAGTAATGAATGTTGAAAGAAAACAATCGTTTCCGTCCAATCTTCACCCTATCAATACTATTTTACGACCGGTTTCGGTTGTCAAACCATATTCTGGTGTTAGGTACAGACTAAAATACGAGTATTTCGTGGTTTTAAATCTATGGAATATTCAAAAGTGGTGAATGGTTTATTTCTATTTGGGTGTTAAGTGGGGACACATTGGGAATATTGAACAGATTTGTTATTTCCATCGCTTTCAGCAAATTTAATTTCAGGCCTTTCTCGCATTTGTGAAGGATTTTAAAATTTACGATATCCATATGATGTTCTTCAGTCTCGATATGATCATAAACTGCGGTCCGTTTACCTGGTTTCAGATGTTCTTTTAATCTGGTCTCAAAATTTCTACCGGTTTGACCTACATATGCAGCGTTGCAATTTTACAACAGATTTTATAAACACCTGAAGCTTTCTCGGGTCCAAGTTTGGATTTTGAATTATATAATATTTTACCTAGGTTTGGACGTCCTGAGAATGTTGTTTTGAAATCAGGTTTAGAAAATAATTTTGGATTTGGATTGATAATTCTCCGAGATAAGTGATATGTATGAATTTATTAGTAGGTTTTCCTGTGGTAGTGTAAAGCATATTAATGGTTTTCAGCTTTCTTTTGTTTTCAATTAGTTTGTTTACTAGGATTGTCGTGAACAGACTTTCTCGAAGGACCGTAAATATATTATAATTACCAAAAAGATTTCGAACAGCGAAACAGCGAAATACCCTCTTATTTTATGGACTTACCCAGCTTGTGGTGTCGTAATCCTTGAGAGCGCTCTCACCATACACTGCTAAAATCCACATCCAATTTCGTTGAGCGATTAACGAAAAGAAAATTATTTCTCGAAAATTTGTAATGGTTAAGCCGTCGATAGCTGTATATACGTGCGTACTCAAAATCTCGAAGCATACTACTTGCTCCTGGCCGTGCGTATCGAAACACCTGTTCGGTCCACAAAAAAAAAAAAAAGCATTTCGCATGTGTATAAATAATAAACCCGAAATTTAAACTGACGAATAAACGAAAATAAGGGAGTAACCCAGTTCACAACATTTTCCACCCACCAAAAACTTGTTAGTTTTTCCTAATTATGAAATAGGAACAAAAAAAAATTAAAAAAAATGAATATTGAAACTTCATGAAAATGAAATTGAAACTTCATGATTTGAAATATTAAAAATAAAGAAAAAGAAGTCAATACATTATGAAAATTGGCCAGGTAAAGGGCACAATTTTATGACAGGACGCTGATATGTCCCATTTTGAGTTTTTAGAGTAACTACCTGAACTACCCCGTCTTCACCAGGGTGCAACTTGATAACTCGGCCGAGAGACCATTCTAAGGGAGGTCTAGACTCATGTTTAATTACAACTAACATACCCAATTTGATATTGGGCGAAGACTTCAACCATTTTGAACGCTGCTGTAACGTGTGCAAATACTCTTCCTTCCACCGTTTCCAAAAATCGGAATTCATTCTCTGCACCATTTGCCATCGCGACAACCGATTTAACGAAATATTTGACAAATCTGGTTCCGGAAAACTATTGAGTGTCTCCATCGTCAGGAAATGACCTGGAGTCAAAGGGGTTAGATCGTTAGGATCGTCGCTAATCGCAGAAAGGGGCCGAGAATTTAAAAGTGCCTCAATCTGTGTGAGCAAGGTATAGAACTCCTCATACGTCATGATTTGCTCACCTACAACTCGGCGAAGATGAGTCTTGACTGATTTAACTCCGGCCTCGCTCAGGCCATTGAAATGTGGCGCTGCAGGGGGATTAAAATGCCAATTGATGGACAATTTTCTGGCGGCAGTTTGTGCAAATAGTACAAGCTGATTATGAGCGCCCTTAAAATTCGTACCTTGATCCGAATATACATCAGATACTCTGCCTCTCCGAGCAATAAAACGGCGAAAGCTTGCTACAAAGGTATCAGTAGATAAATCTGAGGACAACTCTAAATGTATTGCTTTTGTAGCGCAGCATACAAAAACACAAATATATGCCTTGAAGGTTTTTGTACCTCTATGTTTTCCCAGGCGTATATTAAAGGGGCCAGCATAGTCCACCGAAACGTGAGAGAATGCCTTCACTTGTGAAATTCGAAAAGACGGCAAATCGGCCATAAAAGGTACATGTAGTTGCGGTTTAGTACGAAAACAACGAACACACCTAGATAAGCAGCGATAAATTGCACTTCGTGGAGAGAGTATCCAGAAAGTTTGTACCAGAATGTTATGTAGAGTTTTTAGCCCCGGATGTAAGTTTTCATCGTGAGTTTGTTGTATCACAAGGTCTGTGAACCTGTGACGTTTTGGCAGCAAAATGGGGTGCTTAACCTCAAAAAGAGAGGGTTGACTTTCTGAGACGACCACCCACCCTGATCAATCCTGCTTCATCAATAAAGGAGCGAGCTTTCTGACAGGTTTAGGCAGACAAGCATTCCCTTGACAAGCTGTGAAAATGTCCGTAAAACATTCGTTTTGAACATGTTTGACCAACACCTGGAAGGCATAATATTCTTCCTCTTTTGTCAAAATAACTGAAGTAAAAATTTTGGATTTAGTTTTCATTGCAATAAAGCGTAGAATATAACAGAGAATATGTTGAATTTTTCTTAGAGATGAGAATCCTGTGAGTAAACTTCTTATAGGAGAAGTCATGACTGAAACATGCAAAACAGTTTGGAGTCTCTCTTCATGTGAGACGTCACTGTTCTGAATCAGATGAGGCTGCTCAGGCCAACTTTCTTCAGTACTTTGAAGAAAACTCGGTCCTTGCCACCACGGAACACTGTCTAATAGTTGAGAAGGAAACATTCCTCTACTTACAGAGTCAGCAGAATTAAGTTCAGTAGGGACATATTTCCATGAGGACGTGGGAATGATATCTTGTATATACGACACCCTGTTGGCGATGAAGGTCTTCCATCTATGTGGAGAAGATGCTAGCCAAGCAAGTGTCACCTGCGAGTCGGACCACGCATATATAGCATCGAAAGAGAGAAGCTCTGAATAGGCTTCTTTTACGGAAGATATTAAATCTGACAGAAGATGTGCAGCGCAAAGTTCCAATCGTGGCAAAGAAACAACACGAAGGGGCGCCACTCTCGATTTCGCAGAAACAAGTATAATCTTAATTCTTCCAGAATTTGCAATAAATCTGAAATATATTACGCAACCATAACCCGTTGTACTAGCGTCACAAAAACCATGCATCTCCAAGCGAGATACGTTCTCAGAAATCAGACATCTAGGCAACTCTATTCTGGATAATTCAGGAAGCTCTGATTTGAAGCGACTCCAAGCATCCAAAATGTCTCCAGTGACTGGGCTATCCCAATCACATTTTGAAAGCCATAATCTCTGCATAATATGTTTTGCAAGAAATATAACAGGTGATAAAAAGCCTAAAGGGTCAAAAATTCTTGCGATTTGTGACAGTATCCCTCGCTTAGTATTTGCAGAATTAGTTTCAGAGAAGGTGTAAGAGAAAATATCCAAAGTGGGATCCCACTGGAGACCTAAAACCTTTATGAATTTGGGACCGTCTGTGTCAAAACTGAGTGGCATTTGTGTGTTTGTCGTTGGAACAGCTGCAAGAATCGAAGGATGGTTGCTTGCCCATTTTCGCAACTCAAAACCTCCTCGTTTGAGTAGAGCAATCAACTCTGTTTGTAAATGAAGGGCTTCCTCAATTGATGAGGCGCCTGCGCAGAAATCATCGACATAGATCGATTCTTGTAACAGCTTAGCAGCAGCAGGATACGATTTTTGTTCCAAATATGCCAGCTCCTTAAGGGTCCTTAAGGCCAAATATGGTGCAGAAGAAACCCCAAACGTAACTCTATTAAGAGTGTACTCTTTTATTTCTTCATTTCTGGAGAAACGCCAGAGAAATCTCTGAAATCTTCCTTGTTCGGGTTGTATAAGTATCTGACAGTACATTTGTTTGATATCACAAATAAAGGCTACTTTATGAATGCGAAATTTTAATAAAATAACAAACAAGTCCTGATGAAGCTTTGGACCTGAGAAAAGTGTATCATTCAAGCTTATACCCCTCGAACTCTTGGCACTTGCATCAAACACTACTCGAAGCTTAGTAGATGTACTATCTGGTTTCATAACGCAATGATGAGGCAAATAAAAGGCTGTTAAAGACTTGTAATCAGAAATGCTAACCTCAGAAATATATTGAGTTGGATGTATTCTTTCATAAATTCCGAATATGCTGTATATAACTGAAGGTTTTATTGAGCCGAGTCTCTAAGGAAATAAATCGTCGAAGGGCCTGTGAATATGAATCTCCAAAGTCAGGGTTTGTATGCTTGAACGGAAGGGAAACAACGAATCTTCCGGAAATTTCTCGATGAACCGAGTTTTTATATATATTCTCACATTTTTGATCATCAAGAGATAGTATTGGACTAGTTTTAGTAACCTGATCCAACTCCCAAAATTTTTGAAGTGTAAAATCGACCTGAGGTTCAAGGGCCACGTGACAATTCAGAAGTGAAGTGTAAACTGGTGAACATTCAATCTTTCCTTGTAAAACCCATCCAAAAACTGTTTCAAGCGCTGCTGGAGTACCTTGTCTGCCAAAGATACGCCCAGAACTCAATATAAAAGGCACCAACTCAGCTCCAATTAGCATATCTATTGGGCCAGGTGTCGAAAATCTTCTGTCCGCCAGTGTTAGATCTTTTATGTGAGACCAATCATGGGTATTAAACTGTATTTTTGGCTGATTTGAACAGAGTTCTGTGAGAATAATAGATTCAAATGAGAAAGTGGGACCATCTTTACCGCATGGTTTTATTAAACATTGAGTGATACCTTTAGTTGACCAAGAAGTTTGATTATTCAGTCCTTCTATAGGAAGGAACAACGACGTCTTTTCAACCCCAAACGATTAAAACAACGTTCGCTTATGAAATTTGCCATGCTAGCGGTATCAAGAAGAACGCGGACCTTCTGGAAGTTCCCTCTACCATCCCTAATATCAACTTCGGCAGTTGAGAGCAGGACAGTTGATTGCATCATAGCGAAATCTGAAGTGCTGCATTGCAGTGCGACGGTGTCTTTGGGACCAGAGTTAGGAAATGGTGTGCTCGCTGTATTCAGGGCCATTGTTTTTGACAAATCATCTTCGACTGTCCCTGTTGAACCCGAAGTGGTTGCCACGAAATCAGTTTTCTTAGATGCATCAGGTTTACGAATATTTAAATGTAGAGTTGTATGATGCTGATACCCACATATTTTACAAGTAATTGATGATGGACAATTTCCTACATGATGTGACCCACGCAAGCAATTAACACAAAGTTTATTACGTTTCACAAAAGCAAATCTGTCAGATGGAGTTTTGGCCAGAAAGATGTGGCACCTATGTAAAGCGTGTGAAGCTGAGCAAACTATACATTTTTGTTGATCGACAGAAGACGTTAAATAGGCTGAAGTTGTTGAAGACTTCTTGAAGAGAGGACCTGTATTTCTATCCGAAGTGGTAACCTGAGGGGTTGTACCTTTATGTTTCGAAATAAATGATGATGTCGATGGTATCATGCATTGTACAGATTCCAAAGCCTTACAATGATTAGTAAGAAATGTTGTGAGAGTTTTATATGTAGGCATATCCATTGTGCTATGCTCAAGCTCAAATTCTGTTCTAGTTTTAGCGTCTAATTTTTGTAACAAAATATTGAACATTACGAAGTCCCATGAATCAGTATCGAATTTCAAAACATTGAGTGCAGCAAGATTTTCCGAAAATATGTCTAATAAATGCCTCAACTCCTTAGAAGAAGGTTTCTGTAAAAGTTGGGCCATATAAATTTCATTGAAATAGGTTGTAGCTAAAAACGTCTATTCTGATATCTACTAGTGAGTGCATCATACGCTATTTCATAATTGTCCTCAACCATTGGAATAGCTTTTAGTAAATTGAAAGGTTCTTTTCTCAAAGATGTTAACAAATAATGGAATTTTTCAATCTTGCTCAAACTTGAATTATTATGAATGATGCTATTAAACAAATCGAAAAATGAAGGCCACAATTTTAGGTTACCCTCAAAAATAGGTAAATTAATTTTGGGCAAGTTTGCTTTCAAGCCATTGACCGAATTTGATATGTCATTGAGGTTGCTATTGGATTTCAAGGCAATAGAAGATAACTCCAATTTTTTACTTCTAATTCCGTACACATATTGATCTGCAAGAATTCTTATCCCATCTTCCTCATCAAACTTTGCATCGTCTTCAATTAAAGAAATTATAAGATTGTGAAATTCTTGAAATTCCTCATATATTGTCTCCACAAATTCTGTCCTAGCAAGAAAATTCTGTTCATAGAATTGATCATTCGAAGAACCAACACCATATTCATAAATTTCTTTCAATCGATTAAAAGGTGTTTTTCGTTTCAGCACTAATTTTCTTATTTCCGACATTAGAACCAGCAACTATACAATAAATGAATCACTAATCGATGAAAATGTGTAATCAGTTAATACAAATTGTATTGAAGAACAAATGAAGAACGTTGAGATTTCTAAATGTCAATATGAGTTCCACAATTACTAATATAATGAAAATCTTCACAAAATAAGCATAGAAAAGTAAGTGAATAGTAATTGAAGTGAAATGATTATCCTAATTTAAGATGAAACACTGTTTAAATCAGTAATCCAATTAGATGGGTATTGTTTATTATTTTCAATAACGTAAACAAAGCAGGCGAATGTCAATTATGGTTGACGAGTGAAGAGCCGATGATTCCTTGATTAACGAAACGCAAATGAGACAGAGATATATGATCTGAAAGACCGAATATACAAATAAAATTGCGCACGCTTTCTCTTGGATGACAATTCATGCGCTATAATTGAAATGAAGAACGTGTATTTTCAAAAGGGGAAATGACAGCAACGTTCAAAATGGCCGCCTTTAAAAGAATACAGTATTTCTGAAAATTATTTAAAATTATTGAAACTGATACAAACCGGCTCGATAGGGCCAAAATGTCGTGAACAGACTTTCTCGAAGGACCGTAAATATATTATAATTACCAAAAAGATTTCGAACAGCGAAACAGCGAAATACCCTCTTATTTTATGGACTTACCCAGCTTGTGGTGTCGTAATCCTTGAGAGCGCTCTCACCATACACTGCTAAAATCCACATCCAATTTCGTTGAGCGATTAACGAAAAGAAAATTATTTCTCGAAAATTTGTAATGGTTAAGCCGTCGATAGCTGTATATACGTGCGTACTCAAAATCTCGAAGCATACTACTTGCTCCTGGCCGTGCGTATCGAAACACCTGTTCGGTCCACAAAAAAAAAAAAAGCATTTCGCATGTGTATAAATAATAAACCCGAAATTTAAACTGACGAATAAATGAAAATAAGGGAGTAACCCAGTTCACAACAAGGATTCTCGGAAAATTATTATTAGTTGCAATTTCTTTGATTTTATCAATTTCAGATTGTAAGTTGGCGTTCGATAAAGGTATGGTGAATGCTCTGTTGATCGTAGATTTCAGAGCTGCTAGTTTATGATTATCAGGACTGAAGGGATCATATGGTATTATGGCTTATGAGTTTGTGTCTTTTCGGTAGATGTTAAAGTCGAATGTGTTTCTATCTCTACTTATGGTCAAATCTAGAAGTTAATCGCTTTGTTGCATTCAATTTCCAATGTAGATTTTATTTTGGGGTGAATTGAATTGAGAAAGTCAAGAAACATTTTTATTTGTATATTTGTTCCGTTGAATCCTACTATAATATCATCAACATATCGGAACCAGAGAATGACGTGTTTTTTTTTTGTTAGGTCATTTGTTTTTATAAATTCATTTTCAAGGTGATTCATGAATAGATCTGACAATAATGGGCTCAAAGGTGATCCCATCGGTAAACGTGAATTTTGAAAATATAATTTGTATTCGAATTTAAAGTAATTTTGGGATAGGCAAATTGAAATAACTCCTGAATTTCTGAAATTAAGAGGGGGTTAACTTTATTTTTACGAAGTGACTCGCCAACTAGGGGTAAACATTCTTTTGCTGGAGTGCTAGGGTACATATTTTCTACATCAAAAGATATTAATTTCATATTTTCTGTGCTGTTTATTTTAGATAATTTGTCAATTAAATCTTTGGAACTTTTAAACTACCTTCTGGTGAAAATTTTGATAGATTTTTGAATTTATTAGATAAAATTTTGATAGTTTACCTGTAGGTGTATTAATATAGGAAACTACTGGTCTAGCGGGATTGTCTTTTTTTTTGTGGAGTTTTATTAAACCATACATTTCTGGAGGTCGTGGATATTAACAAAGCGAAAACTAGACAAAATAACCGCCTCCCCCAACACTCAAGATGGATTTTCACAAAATAAATGAGTCATAAATTCATTCTAATAAATCAGACTAGTTTAATGCCTTGTGCGTTATTTGAGAAGATATGGATTGGTATATGATTCATTGTTATTGTTTAATATACTGGGTACGCGGAGGCTGATGATCCGTAAATTCGAGGGAAGATATTATTTTAACGATATTTCCGAATAATTTAAAATGCGGTATTTGCCGAGTGTATCTCCACGCTGTTTGATAGAATATGTTAAATATTATAATTGATTGTGAACGATTATATTATGTTTTCTCATCATCATGTCCTGTAAAATGGAGATATGCAATTTGTTTTTGATTAAGTTTTAGAGACTACGTCGCTGTATATGCAAGTGAGCCGCCGAGTTTTTAAGTATTTTTAAACATTAAACGCCTTGATGCCCGTAAGAGGCGACCGAATTATAGTATGAAAGGTGCATGAAAACGGAGAATTCGAGATTATTTACTGGATCGAAACAGTATATAATAAGATTAAGATTATTCTAAATCCTGAGTACTGAGATAGCGGAAATTATTGTGTATTTTTATGATGTCGATGATGAGTTTCTTAAGAAGAGGGAGCCGGTTAATTAGCGGATAATCGATCAAGAGAGATAACCGTAGGGTTTTCGAGAGGGAAAAAAAAATGGTATTGAGAATAGTATGAAAAGGAGACTTACTGTGTTGTATTTTTTCACTTATAGAGAGCACTGAGCTGTTGTTTGAAGAGATTTTAGACTGAATGGCTGTTTTGCTGGGTTTTATCCGAATTTATACTTATGAAGGCACATATGGTTAGTTCAAGACGCGGTCGCTGGGTGGCAACGCTGTGTCTTGGCTGCGTTGAATTAGCGTACTTCGGCACGCTTTCGACAGATGTCGGCGGCGTCGTGATTCTGAATTATCGGGATTATTTCAATTTTGCAATTTTGCAGGTTGATATGGAGCGTTTCTTTTGTCGAAAGGTATATGAGATTAGATAGGTAGCGTTAATTTACGTGGGATATGGTGTCCTGTCTCTGTGGTCCGGGGTTGACCAAGAAGTTTGATTATTCAGTCCTTCTATAGGAAGGGAACAACGACGTCTTTTCAACCCCAAACGATTAAAACAACGTTCGCTTATGAAATTTGCCATGCTAGCGGTATCAAGAAGAACGCGGACCTTCTGGAAGTTCCTCTACCATCCCTAATATCAACTTCGGCAGTTGAGAGCAGGACAGTTGATTGCATCATAGCGAAATCTGAAGTGCTGCATTGCAGTGCGACGGTGTCTTTGGGACCAGAGTTAGGAAATGGTGTGCTCGCTGTATTCAGGGCCATTGTTTTTGACAAATCATCTTCGACTGTCCCTGTTGAACCCGAAGTGGTTGCCACGAAATCAGTTTTCTTAGATGCATCAGGTTTACGAATATTTAAATGTAGAGTTGTATGATGCTGATACCCACATATTTTACAAGTAATTGATGATGGACAATTTCCTACATGATGTGACCCACGCAAGCAATTAACACAAAGTTTATTACGTTTCACAAAAGCAAATCTGTCAGATGGAGTTTTGGCCAGAAAGATGTGGCACCTATGTAAAGCGTGTGAAGCTGAGCAAACTATACATTTTTGTTGATCGACAGAAGACGTTAAATAGGCTGAAGTTGTTGAAGACTTCTTGAAGAGAGGACCTGTATTTCTATCCGAAGTGGTAACCTGAGGGGTTGTACCTTTATGTTTCGAAATAAATGATGATGTCGATGGTATCATGCATTGTACAGATTCCAAAGCCTTACAATGATTAGTAAGAAATGTTGTGAGAGTTTTATATGTAGGCATATCCATTGTGCTATGCTCAAGCTCAAATTCTGTTCTAGTTTTAGCGTCTAATTTTTGTAACAAAATATTGAACATTACGAAGTCCCATGAATCAGTATCGAATTTCAAAACATTGAGTGCAGCAAGATTTTCCGAAAATATGTCTAATAAATGCCTCAACTCCTTAGAAGAAGGTTTCTGTAAAAGTTGGGCCATATAAATTTCATTGAAATAGGTTGTAGCTAAAAACGTCTATTCTGATATCTACTAGTGAGTGCATCATACGCTATTTCATAATTGTCCTCAACCATTGGAATAGCTTTTAGTAAATTGAAAGGTTCTTTTCTCAAAGATGTTAACAAATAATGGAATTTTTCAATCTTGCTCAAACTTGAATTATTATGAATGATGCTATTAAACAAATCGAAAAATGAAGGCCACAATTTTAGGTTACCCTCAAAAATAGGTAAATTAATTTTGGGCAAGTTTGCTTTCAAGCCATTGACCGAATTTGATATGTCATTGAGGTTGCTATTGGATTTCAAGGCAATAGAAGATAACTCCAATTTTTTACTTCTAATTCCGTACACATATTGATCTGCAAGAATTCTTATCCCATCTTCCTCATCAAACTTTGCATCGTCTTCAATTAAAGAAATTATAAGATTGTGAAATTCTTGAAATTCCTCATATATTGTCTCCACAAATTCTGTCCTAGCAAGAAAATTCTGTTCATAGAATTGATCATTCGAAGAACCAACACCATATTCATAAATTTCTTTCAATCGATTAAAAGGTGTTTTTCGTTTCAGCACTAATTTTCTTATTTCCGACATTAGAACCAGCAACTATACAATAAATGAATCACTAATCGATGAAAATGTGTAATCAGTTAATACAAATTGTATTGAAGAACAAATGAAGAACGTTGAGATTTCTAAATGTCAATATGAGTTCCACAATTACTAATATAATGAAAATCTTCACAAAATAAGCATAGAAAAGTAAGTGAATAGTAATTGAAGTGAAATGATTATCCTAATTTAAGATGAAACACTGTTTAAATCAGTAATCCAATTAGATGGGTATTGTTTATTATTTTCAATAACGTAAACAAAGCAGGCGAATGTCAATTATGGTT
This sequence comes from Micraspis discolor, assembly GCA_030674115.1. NCBI lineage: Eukaryota > Metazoa > Arthropoda > Insecta > Coleoptera > Coccinellidae > Micraspis > Micraspis discolor. The sequence continues at coordinate 7,315 of JARTUT010000154.1, read as the reverse complement.
GACGAGTGAAGAGCCGATGATTCCTTGATTAACGAAACGCAAATGAGACAGAGATATATGATCTGAAAGACCGAATATACAAATAAAATTGCGCACGCTTTCTCTGGATGACAATTCATGCGCTATAATTGAAATGAAGAACGTGTATTTTCAAAAGGGGAAATGACAGCAACGTTCAAAATGGCCGCCTTTAAAAGAATACAGTATTTCTGAAAATTATTTAAAATTATTGAAACTGATACAAACCGGCTCGATAGGGCCAAAATGTCGTGAACAGACTTTCTCGAAGGACCGTAAATATATTATAATTACCAAAAAAGATTTCGAACAGCGAAACAGCGAAATACCCTCTTATTTTATGGACTTACCCAGCTTGTGGTGTCGTAATCCTTGAGAGCGCTCTCACCATACACTGCTAAAATCCACATCCAATTTCGTTGAGCGATTAACGAAAAGAAAATTATTTCTCGAAAATTTGTAATGGTTGAGCCGTCGATAGCTGTATATACGTGCGTACTCAAAATCTCGAAGCATACTACTTGCTCCCTGGCCGTGCGTATCGAAACACCTGTTCGGTCCACAAAAAAAAAAGAAAAGCATTTCGCATGTGTATAAATAATAAACCCGAAATTTAAACTGACGAATAAATGAAAATAAGGAGTAACCCAGTTCACAACAAGGATTCTCGGAAAATTATTATTAGTTGCAATTTCTTTGATTTTATCAATTTCAGATTGTAAGTTGGCGTTCGATAAAGGTATGGTGAATGCTCTGTTGATCGTAGATTTCAGAGCTGCTAGTTTATGATTATCAGGACTGAAGGGATCATATGGTATTATGGCTTATGAGTTTGTGTCTTTTCGGTAGATGTTAAAGTCGAATGTGTTTCTATCTCTACTTATGGTCAAATCTAGAAGTTAATCGCTTTGTTGCATTCAATTTCCAATGTAGATTTTATTTTGGGGTGAATTGAATTGAGAAAGTCAAGAAACATTTTTATTTGTATATTTGTTCCGTTGAATCCTACTATAATATCATCAACATATCGGAACCAGAGAATGACGTGTTTTTTTTTTGTTAGGTCATTTGTTTTTATAAATTCATTTTCAAGGTGATTCATGAATAGATCTGACAATAATGGGCTCAAAGGTGATCCCATCGGTAAACGTGAATTTTGAAAATATAATTTGTATTCGAATTTAAAGTAATTTTGGGATAGGCAAATTGGAAATAACTCCTGAATTTCTGAAATTAAGAGGGGGTTAACTTTATTTTTACGAAGTGACTCGCCAACTAGGGGTAAACATTCTTTTGCTGGAGTGCTAGGGTACATATTTTCTACATCAAAAGATATTAATTTCATATTTTCTGTGCTGTTTATTTTAGATAATTTGTCAATTAAATCTTTGGAACTTTTAAACTACCTTCTGGTGAAAATTTTGATAGATTTTTGAATTTATTAGATAAAATTTTGATAGTTTACCTGTAGGTGTATTAATATAGGAAACTACTGGTCTAGCGGGATTGTCTTTTTTTTTTTGTGGAGTTTTATTAAACCATACATTTCTGGAGGTCGTGGATATTAACAAAGCGAAAACTAGACAAAATAACCGCCTCCCCCAACACTCAAGATGGATTTTCACAAAATAAATGAGTCATAAATTCATTCTAATAAATCAGACTAGTTTAATGCCTTGTGCGTTATTTGAGAAGATATGGATTGGTATATGATTCATTGTTATTGTTTAATATACTGGGTACGCGGAGGCTGATGATCCGTAAATTCGAGGGAAGATATTATTTTAACGATATTTCCGAATAATTTAAAATGCGGTATTTGCCGAGTGTATCTCCACGCTGTTTGATAGAATATGTTAAATATTATAATTGATTGTGAACGATTATATTATGTTTTCTCATCATCATGTCCTGTAAAATGGAGATATGCAATTTGTTTTTTGATTAAGTTTTTAGAGACTACGTCGCTGTATATGCAAGTGAGCCGCCGAGTTTTTAAGTATTTTTAAACATTAAACGCCTTGATGCCCGTAAGAGGCGACCGAATTATAGTATGAAAGGTGCATGAAAACGGAGAATTCGAGATTATTTACTGGATCGAAACAGTATATAATAAGATTAAGATTATTCTAAATCCTGAGTACTGAGATAGCGGAAATTATTGTGTATTTTTATGATGTCGATGATGAGTTTCTTAAGAAGAGGAGCCGGTTAATTAGCGGATAATCGATCAAGAGAGATAACCGTAGGGTTTTCGAGAGGGAAAAAATGGTATTGAGAATAGTATGAAAAGGAGACTTACTGTGTTGTATTTTTTCACTTATAGAGAGCACTGAGCTATTGTTTGAAGAGATTTTAGACTGAATGGCTGTTTTGCTGGGTTTTATCCGAATTTATACTTATGAAGGCACATATGGTTAGTTCAAGACGCGGTCGCTAGGTGGCAACGCTGTGTCTTGGCTGCGTTGAATTAGCGTACTTCGGCACGCTTTCGACAGATGTCGGCGGCGTCGTGATTCTGAATTATCGGGATTATTTCAATTTTGCAATTTTGCAGGTTGATATGGAGCGTTTCTTTTGTCGAAAGGTATATGAGATTAGATAGGTAGCGTTAATTTACGTGGGATATGGTGTCCTGTCTCTGTGGTCCGGGGTTCACAGAGCTGAAGGACTCGACGGTATGTCACTGAGTGAAGGTTATTATTTTTGGGGTTATGTTTTTAAGTTGATTCCGATATGGATTTTGATCTGTTGATTTTTGATCGATTTTCGATGGGTTATATGTTATTAGAGGAGACCAAGGAGGACGATTAAGTCTTCGAAAGAAGCTTATGTTTTGAGAGGTATTGTTTAGATCGGGATTGTTAATTTTGATATATATTTTTTAGGGGTTGTCATTGTTTCAGGTATTGACATCTCTAAGAAGTGGGATGAATTGTAGCCCGGCCTGGTTGAGGGACGCATTTGAACTTGGAGCCTTTTCCCGATATACCGGTGTATGATTATTCTTTCTTTGGTTAACTTGGCATGCCCGGGGAAATCTTGTCTTGATTATATACTTCGAGATTTGAGATATGTAACGAGCTGGATTCTATATTGCAAGGGATGTAGACCTGTTTGAGGGTGAGTTACTAAATTGTCATTATGGGGGTTATAGTATATTTTTAATGATTTTAATGGAGCCGTTGGGTATCCTGTCAGAGAATGTTTTATAGTGTGCAGATGTGGCCTTTGCCACAGTGATCTCACATTATTAATTAATTGCTTTGTGTTCTGTTTTAGCTTTAGAGTTATGTGTCTACCTGGTATGTGATAGAGTCTAGTTGGCGTTCTAGAGATGAGAGTTAATTAGATGATCTTGAGTAATATCTTTGTTGAAGGTTATTCGCGCTTTGGATTCCAAGGATTCCCTATTTGGGTATGTATTGTTTTTAGTTATTATCTTTTAAGCAGATCTGTTATTCTTATATTATCGGAATTACCGTATTTGAAGCTTGTTTCAATGTATATAGAATTATTTTAGAGATTGTTGCGTCCCTCGTCTTGTAACGATAGGAAGCAAGTTAATGCTCTTTGTTAACATATAAAGAATAGAAGGATGCTGACGGCCGGATACCTTTTAGAGTAATAGCAGAGCAATATGCCCAGTTGAGGACGTTCGTGACATATTATGTATTTTATGATCCATTTGAAATGTTTTGACCAACAAGTTGATAATTTGATTTTGAGCTATTGTTCGAATACGTGTTTCTTTTGATTTTTATTAAAGTTTCTGATTTTGCATTCGTGAAGTCTCATATATTGATTCTATATTTTATTTTGTTTTTGTAGTCTATTTGGGAGGCAACGAATGGCAGAGCAATGGATGGCCAGAACAGAGTGGCTACCTTGAATGGGGCATCAAACGATTCCAACAGATTTGACATGGATGATATTAGAAGGCAGATGTTGTTCCCTCGAGGCCGGTTTAGAGATAAGGGAAGACAATGAGATCACTGCCATGGGAAATGACTAAAATATGTACAGGCGGCTACTTGTCTGGCTCAGCGCATGTTCCTATAGTGGGTAGGAAATGAGCAGCGAGGTCACTCAGACCGATAGAGTAAGTGCGGTTATATTGATTTTATTGATGGATAATTCATTGTGTTTTTACGGAACTAGGTCAGAATGAGCTTGAAAGTAAATGATATTGAGTTATAGTGGGGCTGTTTGTGCAGAATTCGTATAGTAAACTAGGTTGTGAAGAGGTAGATTTTAAGTAATTTCTTTACTTTGACTTGTTTATTATGCTGTATGTTTGTTATTGATTAAGTTAATTTGCGTTTTTATTGTTTAAAGGTATTGGATCTGTCGGTGATTTGGTCAGATGGAGTTCGGACACGTCCTTGGCTGTTCGTTGGAGAAGAGGAGGAGGAGGGTCTTCCTGTTATCGTGTGGTCCGAATGTCCAATATGGCTCTAGATTGTATTTAAACTGTCTGTCATACTTTGTATTAAGATTGTTTGTGATTTTGTTAAGATTACGACTTTATTTTGTAGAAATTTCCTGACATTTTTCTGAAAAAGTAGGCTTCACCTGACTATGGTCTAATTATAAGATATAAGTTGGTTAGTTATAATATTATTCTATTAGAGCTAGGTGCAACAATATAACATTATTTTTAATGTGTAGACTTTCGATATTATTATTTGTATGGAGCACTAATGTAAGATCTTCGAGAGAATTTACTACCTAATCGTCATGGAGATTGCCCTGATAAGATCAATTTAGTTATGTTTGTGGTGTTACGAGATCGTTTGTTAATATATTTATGAGATGAAACATCGTTTTACTGATGTTATTGTGGGTTGTGTAATTATGGTAGTCTTATTATCCTAGTTAGGTGGGAGGGGTTGGGCATTTTTAGAGAAAAGTTAGAAAGCGTTGTCAAAGTATCCTGGGTGGCAACAGTGGTTATAAGAATGATAAATTTCTTCAGATGGTCTCTTTTACCATGTTTATAGAGTTCTATAGCGTTGTAGGGATATTTTTATAAGGACCCTTGCGGTGGTATAAGTACTCTATGACAGGGAAGTTTTGTTTTGTGGTGTTAAAACTGCCAGTAGAGGGTGGTCATTTTTGGCTGTGTTACAGAAGGTCTCAGTATAGTGAGAGAATGCCTCAGTTTACTACCCAAATAGCAAGGATATTTTATAATATCGGATTCTTCGTGTTATTTATTTTATAGCATTTTTATTATGGTTCCTAGAGTGCAATTTGGTATTATTGAAATCGTCAATGACACAATTTAGGCTTTTGGCGAGTATTTTGCTCGATAAGGATGTCGTAGGAACGTTCTTAGTGCGAAATGCAGAACAATTTGACAGCAGATTATAAAATTGTTTCTATGGATGCTAACACGACAGTTTTTAGAGAGCATTCAACAAATTTGTGTTATGGTATTATTTACTAGTTTGTTATTTTGGGAGATTTCCATGAGGTTATTCTATTAGCGATAAGTGTAACATTTGTAGTATTCCTCTTCAAGTGTTGTATTTCTGATATTATAACTGTCTGAAGTATATTGCACTAGGATGCAACCCTAAAATTCTTATTATTTAATCATAATGGAGGGTGTCACGATAAAATCAATTTATGGTGTTTATAGGGCAGAAATACTTGTGTGGACTCGAGATGATTCATTGATATATTGTTGGGGCAACTATTTTAATGCCATTATTGTGGACCGTGTTATTATGGATTGCCAGGGTAGATGGCGGAACGTTAAAAGGTGGAGGAGCATTTTACAGAGAAGTTGCTATCAAAATATCTTAGGTGTCATAGTGGTTATTGAGAATAATTCGTTAGATGACTCTATAAAGGAGGTGGGAAGTGAGAGATCATATGTGCAGAGTGATTAGTTTATTTCAGGTGGTCTTATTTTATCATGTAGATCCGATGAAATTGTCTTTAATAATGAAGAGGTGGACTTTTGAAGAAGATGAGGGTGTACCAAATACTTTGATGGATTGAGTGAGGAAGATCAGTCAATGTTAGATGCGGATATTACCGGGAGTAGGAGATTGTAGGCAGTGTTTTCAGTTGGAACAGACTTGCCTTGACTAAACTAAGTGCCATAGCCTGAGACGGGCAGAATAACTGCTAATGAATACTTTAAAGTCAGACTGTATGCGTCAGCTAGGATAGAATCAGTAGAATAGATGCAACGTAGAGCAGGCAATGGCATAGAAGTTGCTATTGTTTTCCCCCTTTTTTATTTAGATCAATAAAATGAATTTCAAAGTCCTAGGTATTGGTGAAGTTATTTTACTGTCTAATTATAATTTAAATATTTCTGTGTGCATTAATAATAAAACTCATTATATAGGTTGTAAGGTCATTAATAAACAGAATCCATAGGTGAAGGATTACTAAGGAATGAAACGTATTTACGAGCAGAGATTCGCGCAGTAGAAAATTTGAATGAATAAATAGGCGGTGAAAAGTTAACCTAGCGGCCGAACGATTAAGTATTTTAATGGTGACGTATTCAGAATAGACTATTTTATAAATGCTGCAGCTGAAGCATTCAAGTAAGGGTGATACTACCTGTTTTGTTAATGTTTTCCAAAGGACCTATTCGGGACAGAACCTAACCTAACCTAACCTTTTTTTTTTTTTTTTCCGCCTAGGTAAGGGGGAACTCCTCATGCCTTTCCTGCAGCGGGCGGTGTGCAATGCTGCAGGTTCGTGTGGGACTTTCACCCACCAAAACCCCCTCCTATTCTCCTACCACAACCGTCTCCAGCAGTAGAGTCCCAAGGACACCGACTCTACTGGCGGGTTGTAATTTGAGGCGGAACACCACTGCGCGAACAGTATACGTGCCGCCCAAGCACTCACTCCCCCTCACTGGGAATTTGGGAATGTGAGAGAGAGCTTGCTATTGCTCCTGAACTCTTCAGTCGTTCCGTGTTCACCCGGCCATGGTTACGGAACTCGGATTCCGGGTATAGAGCCTCCCCCTCGGGAGGATCTTGGCCCCGTAACACGCTGTCGGACATAAGCCACTCCAGCGTGTTATGGTTGTGTGACCCTGTCGACGAGGACTTGGCTACGAGGTTGCGGTTTCGGTCAGACATTAACGTTACCTCTCGGGTCTCCTCAGGGCTAGGAATACAGATCTGAGGGGCCGGGTAGGTCATAGTTTCTCTGATATCGCCGCGACCGTTATCGGTCGTGGCCTCCTGGTTCGGACACTAACGTTACTCCTTGACGAAGGGGCCAAGTAAGTCATAGTTGTTCCTGGCATGTGATA